>JARYGA010001064.1:0-27282 GCA_030545235.1 Helianthus tuberosus | reverse complement strand
ACGTTAAACATTTGCTCACGTAAACAGCAACATCGCCTTTCATCCTAGGCCACCAATAGTAATCTTTGAGGTCCTGGTACATCTTATCCGATCCAGGGTGGATAGAGTACCGCGACTTGTGAGCTTCATCGAAAATAACTTTCCTTAAATCACCAAGCAGGGGAACCCAAATCCTTTTCTCAAAACATAATGTTCCTTCCTCGTTTGGTACCAAAAGCTTCTCCATCCCGCGGAGATATTCTTCTTCAAGGTTTCCTTCCTTGAGAGCTTCCTTCTGCGCGGCACGAATGCGCAAGGAAAGATCGGTTCGTATAATCATTTCCAAAGCTCTAACCCTTATGGGCTTGATTCTCTCTTTACGACTTAGGGCATCGGCGACCACGTTCGCCTTCCCTGGATGATACTTTATCTCGCAGTCGTAGTCGTTCAGCAACTCAACCCATCGTCTTTGCCTCATATTCAGCTCCTTCTGGTTGAATATATGCTGTAGGCTCTTGTGATCTGTAAAGATTGTACACTTCGTACCATAAAGGTAGTGTCTCCAGATCTTTAAAGCAAAAACCACTGCGCCGAGCTCCAAATCGTGTGTGGTATAGTTCTTTTCATGCACTTTCAGTTGACGCGATGCGTAAGCAATAACCTTTTGGCGTTGCATCAACACACAACCTAATCCTTGACGCGATGCGTCGCAGTATACCACAAAATCATCAGTACCTTCCGGTAGTGCTAAGATTGGCGCATTACAGAGCTTATCCTTCAGTACCTGGAACGCTTCTTCCTGTTTGATTCCCCAATCAAACTTCTTATCTTTCTGGGTGAGGAGCGTCAAAGGTTGAGCGATTTTTGAAAAATCCTCAATGAACCCTCGGTAGTAGCCAGCCAATCCCAAGAATTGTCGAATCTCGGTTGGCGTCTTTGGCGTTTCCCAATCCTTGATCACCTCGATCTTGGTCGGATCCACGTGGATTCCATCTCCATTTACCATGTGCCCAAGGAATTGGACTTCACGTAGCCAAAATTCGCACTTGGAGAATTTGGCATACAGCTGTTCCTTCTTCAGCAGCTCTAGAATGGCTCTAAGATGCTGCTCGTGTTCAGCCTTCGTCTTTGAATAAATTAAAATGTCATCGATGAATACAATCACGAACTTGTCCAAGTACGGCTTGCAAACTCTATTCATCAAATCCATAAAGACTGCAGGTGCGTTTGTCAAACCAAATGGCATAACGAGGAACTCGTAGTGTCCATAACGAGTTCTGAAGGCTGTCTTCGGGATGCTCTCTTCTTGTATCCTTAACTGATGGTATCCAGATCGAAGATCGATCTTTGAATAAAAGCTTGAGCCTTGCAGTTGATCGAATAGATCATCAATTCTTGGCAGAGGATACCTGTTCTTGATCGTCAGCTTGTTCAGCTCCCGGTAGTCGATGCACATTCGAAAACTACCGTCCTTCTTTTTGACAAACAGGACCGGAGCTCCCCAAGGCGAGAAGCTTGGTCGGATAAAACCCTTGTCTAACAACTCTTGAAGCTGTGTCGACAGTTCCTGCATCTCAGACGGAGCAAGTCTATAAGGTTCCTTAGCCACAGGCGCGGCGCCTGGGACTAGATCAATGTGAAACTCTACTTGCCTCTGAGGTGGCAGTCCAGGTAAGTCCTCGGGGAAGACTTCTGGATATTCCCTCACGACAGGGATGTCTTCGATCTTTGGCTCAGCAGCCTTTTTATCCACAATGTGCGCCAGAAAAGCAACACATCCCTTCTGCAAACACTTTCGCGCTTTCAGGCAGCTGGTAATCCTTAACGGCGTATCACGCTTTTCTCCGTGAACTACAATTGTCTCGCCATCTTCGGTTGGGATACGAACAACCTTTTCGTGACAAACTATCTCAGCCTTGTTGCCTGATAACCAATCCATTCCTACCACCACGTCGAAGCTTCCCAACTGGACTGGTAGTAGATCTAAAGCAAACTCACGCTCTCCTAATTCGATCACACAACCTCTGATAACTTCATTGGCTTCTACTAACTTCCCATTGGCCAATTCGATTGAGTACGGAATATCTAACTTATTAGCGGCTAAACCAAGCATATTCTTAAATTCTAACGACACGAAGCTATAATCGGCACCAGTATCAAATAAAACGGATGCATAGCGTTGATTTACAGGGAACGTACCAGTAACAACATTGGGGTCCTGGCGCGCTTCCCTAGCTTCGATTTGGAACACTCTTCCACGGGCTTGGTTTAACTCTGGGCAGTTCTTCTTAAAATGTCCGATATCACCGCAGTTATAGCATCCAAGTCTTTGCCCGTTTCCACCTCCATTTCCAACTTGATTGTTGTTTTGGTTTGCATTGCCAGCTTGGTTCGCAAAGTTGCCTCGATTCCCGTTTCCTCCATAGTTTCCTTGTGAGCGATTACCACCACGATTATTATTCCTATTCTCAAATCCTCCCTGGCCTCCCCGGCCAGCACTAGCCCAACAAGTGTCCTTCGAGTGGCCACGTTTCCCACATGCTTCGCATATTTTTGGCCCGCAATGACCAGAATGGTGGCGCTGGCAGGTGTTACATTTGGGTTGGGTGCCCATATACCCTTTTCCTTTCTTTCCTCTACCAGCTGTAACCTGAGCTGGTGTGTCTGATCCTCCTTTCTTAACAACCACACTGGCGCCCTGCTTGAAGTTCGAGAACTTCTGTTTGTTACCTCCTGATGACTCGACGTGAGTCTCTGCCTTCTTCGTCTTGATCTCATCAAACTTGTTTAGGCGGATCGCCTCCTCAGTGAGAGCTACGCTTAAATCAATCGCCTCAGTAATAGTTGCAGGCTTGGATGAGGTTACCATGCTTATGATTTGAGGAGCTAGTCCCCAAATGAAACGTTCAATTCTCTTGAACTCAGGAGTGACCATGTAGGGTACCACATGCGATAAGTCATGGAACCTTTGAACGTATTCTGCTATCTTTGGACCGTCCATTTTCAAGTGCCAGAACTCGGTCTCCAATCGCTGGATTTCTGCGCGAGAACAGTACTTTTTGCGCATAAGTTCTTTCAGTTCGGTCCAGGTCAGCGTGTAGGCAGCAGCTTCGCCAAGTGTCTGTACTTGCAGATTCCACCAAGAGAGGGCCCCATCCAAGAATAGCCCTGAGATATAGGTGACTTGCTGATCCAGCGCGCACTTGCTCATGCGTAGAACAGATTCGGTTTTCTCAGCCCAACGAACAAAGGCGACAGCACCTCCTGTGCCATCAAAGTTTACGGGCTTGCAGTCTAAGAACTGCTTGTAGGTGCATCCTGCACATACGTTATAATATACGTTTGGCATTAGCATCATTGCTAAAGATATCCAATTAGGTCATGGTATGTCTAAATGACTTAGTATTACCATGAGGTGGATTATTGTTGTTGCCAATGTTGCCAGAGTTGCTTCCACTAGTCCCTCCTTGAGAGGCGGCGTATTGTGCAATGGCAGCAGCGATAATCTGCTGGAGTTCTGCCTCATTAGTAGGCATGCGCGTCTCACGTCTCGGCGGCATCTTCTAAAAGATGGTTTACGTTGGTCAGGCCATAGTGAAACGTACGTATATAGTAATAGTAATAGCACATAACATCTCATGTTATCAATACATCACAAATATCAATCACACAACATCCCATATCATAAAAATATAAATAAGCAATCAAGCGAATCAAATATGGTGAGAATACTGCGATTGCCATATATCGAGACCACATAGTAAGCGTACAGGTACATCACAGTGTCATACAATCATCAATCAACTAGGGGCTACATCACCCCTGTCCAAAAACTATATCATGTCAGTGTCAAATACGTCAAATACATGTCAACAAAAGTCAGGATCATAAAGTAGTCTCCAAAAATGCTGTGCAGTCCAACAATCGCCGTCTTCTCACCCTCGTCTACCCAAACAGCACTGATGAGCTCTATACAGATGGTGGTGGAGGAGGGGGAAAGTGGGTGTAAAATAAACGACGTAACTGGAGCCAGTCCTCCTCCATGGCTCGCTGGGTACGAATGATAGAAGCAACCTGCTGCTCTAGTGTACAGAGACGGGCATCATAATCTGGAGGTAAGGGTCGAAATGGCTGCAGAGGAGAGTGTGTCTGACCATGGCACTGGCATGGTGGCAGCTGAGCTCTCTCAAGCTCCTGGATGCGCTGCGTGTGTGACTCGTGCTGGGCGACAAAGGACATCAAAACGTCCTCGATAGTATACCCCATGTGGAAACGATGGTAGGGGTCAGTAGGTGGTACAGCAGAGTCTGGTGCCCAAAGGAACGGCTCACTGGTGGGATCAAAAGGTGCCACGTGAAATGGAGCAACAGAGGGTGGAACCGATGACATCTGGGGCATGAAAGGGATAGACATCGGTACATGCCCAAAAGGGTGTGCCGAAGAACCTTCTCCAGCTCGTGCTGGAGGTGTAAACCAAGGAATCTGAAAAGAAAAATCAACATGTCGTGTATCAGGGATCTGAGGGGGAAATGGTGGAACATCCTCATCAGCAGGTATCCAACCGTGCTGTGCATGCTCATCTGGTGGATCCATGTGTGCCGCGAACAGTGCATGCTCGGGCTCTAGTGGAACGGGATCAGGTGGGGGAGCAACAAAAGGGTGAACAGGTGCAATGTGCTCAACAGGATGGTCAACATGTATATCAACAACAGGTAGGGGAACAACAAGATCAACATCAACATGATCGCCCTCTAACAAAGGAACATCCGTGGGGAGATCATCAAAAGGTGGGTCTGCTATAACAGGCTCAATAGGGATGCCAGCATGTACGGGATCATGCTCAAGTATGGGGTCTAGAGCGACTGCCTGCTCAGGGGCGACGACAGGCTCGGGATCATCAAAAGCCATCTCGAAGTCAAACTCGGGGTCGATAGGGTCTACTGGGTCAGCTGGATCCACCATGGGCTAATCCATAGGTATAAACTCGATATCACGATCCGGGTCGTATCCCGGGGGAAAGATAGGATCAGAATCCACTATGTCATCATGGTCAAACGCAAAACTGGGAATGGGTGCAACAGAGGATGCCTGGTCAGGATCAGAATCATGCGCAAAGTGTTGTGCGCTCAATGTGTGAGAAGGTGCGGATGCCACAGACTCGAAGGAGTCTGGGACGGGAGAATGTGCAGGCGAATCCTCAGCGGGAACGTCAGCGATCATCAGAAGATCGTCCGCAGGAAGAAGGGCCTCGCCATGGATCTCGTCCTCAAAGGGCTCCTCCTCAAACAGGTCAATATCGCCATCAGCCTCGGCGTCAAGAAGAAAATCATATGCTGGATAAACGGCTAAGGGTATGGGAGCCGGAATCTCTACTAGAGGTAGGTACTCAGCGGGAGGGTCATCTGCAGGCTCATCAGCACCATCGGGTAGTGCGAAAGGTTGGAAATCATCCTCGTCAGTACTGGTATAGTCAGAAGTGTGCACCTCGTGCTCGGAGGATGTGGGGTCATCAGATACGATAGGTATGGGTCCAGTGGTGTCCGAAACGCCAGTACCGGCTGAATCCATGAGTCTGTAACATAAACACAAATATGCTCAAATAATCAGTCATACAATCAGATAATCACATAAGTCACCAAGTAAGGTATCACATAATTCTCCTAGTTTCACTAGAAAATTTCTCCCAGTCTCTAAGACTGCTCTATCCTCCACCTCGACCTCTTAGATCGAGCCTCGGTCCCCTTGACCGAGCCTCAGCCTTCACGACTGAGCCTACTCTTCCTAGCCTCACTATCCAACTACCTCGGTCACCTAGACCGAGCCTCGATCCTCCAGACCGAGCCTCAGCCCTCCAGGCTGAGCCTATAATAAATCAACGTCCTAGCCTCACTATCCAACTACCTCGGTCACCTAGACCGAGCCTCGATCCTCCAGACCGAGCCTCAGCCCTCCAGGCTGAGCCTATAATAAATCAACGTGGTCAACTACCTCGGTCACCTAGACCGAGCCTCGATCCTCCAGACCGAGCCTCAGCCCTCCAGGCGGAGCCTATAAATAATAAAATGTGCTCAACATTTGTTTGTAAAAAGTTTTGGATCTGGACTTAAGTGGTACGCAGTAAAAATGTTTTCGTGAGAGCCCTAGTGATCATAGTCTAGACTCGAGAAAGAATCCTAGTTCGCTATGATCAGAGCTCTGATACCAAGCTGTCACACCCTGGCTTTGCGGAAGCGTGGTTAATTTTGGTGTGACTTCTTAATACCATAGCTTAACCATAACAAAGCTATATGAATTAAAATCATGCAAGATCACCCATTGATTAAGTTTTAAAACCAAAGTAACATACCATTGTCTTAGAGACTTACAACATCATAATATAAAACATTGTCTTGAAAAACATAAACATCGACATGAGATAAACGCAGTTTAAGATTTGTGACTTGTCCAGGAAAGAGTCACATTTCCTAAACTGGGATGACATTGGAACCCTTATGCACCGGGAAAACATAACATACCGTGCCAGATCTTTAATTCCCTGAAATACATGTAAGTTGAAAAATCAACAATAATGTTGAGCGAGTTCATGTGTAAGTGAGTATGTAAAACACTTGTAAGTATAAAAATTTCCTGGTATGTAGCAGTGTAAGGAAAAGAGATCACCAATGGTTTGCAAGGCCATTAGCATGTGTGAAGTGTATGTAGGAAGACTCAACCTAGCAGATTTCGCGTCGGGTACAAAGTCACTCCAAGGTCCGTTCTGTTGGGCCTCTTAGAGGTCCGTTCTGTTGGGCCTAGAGTTGGGCTCGCTACACCCAGATAGATCTACCGCTTACGTCCCTCGGTGTTTCTGCCTACCCACTCACATGATCTAAGTAGTAAACCTCCTTACGTTAATCATACCATGTATAAAGTACTTGTAATCAAAGTAACATGTATTTCACCCTCGCAGTTAAGAAAACTGAAAACAGTTAGAGAAAAGGGGGACATGAACTCACAGTCGGTGCGTCTCTACCAAGTACTCCAAATCAGACAGCTGTGCGACGACCTACAAGTGCTAATTCTATTAGACGGACGGCCGTGCCTTAGCTTTATAGTTTAAGTCTTTGGGAAATAGTTAGACAACTATTTCGTGTTTACATTCTGTATATACTTGGTAGTTATTCTCCTTCCCAAGGATGGGGGATTCGATACATGTGCGTTCAAATTATATCATTAAGCTTCACTTAATATGTATATATTTCCAATTCCAAAATATGAGTATTTTTCTCCAATAATACGTTGTTAGAATACGCGTTCGTAAATATTTTCGTAAGTGCGTAAGTTACGTTTTAACAATCGAGTGGTAATATACTTACCGGTGTAACTTATATATTTATGGTGAAAGCGTTCGTATTATTTTGGATTCGTTAATGTTCGTAAATATTATTTTTTTACGCTAAAAATAATATTTATGTATTTTCACAAAATAATCATAAACAGTGTGTGAAAAATATATATTTGTCACGTTAAATTTTGTGAACATCCCACCTCCGAATATTTAGCAAATAAAGTCATGGCGAAATTTATGTTTCGAAAACATGTCAAAAATAATTCTAACACTTGTAGTGTAAATAGTTCTAAGTGTTAGGTTTTTAGAAAAATTTCGCCAGAGTTTCCTCTGTAACTGGAGGTGGCCACGCTTTCAAGCGTATCATTTTCTTTAACAAATCAACTCAACAATTTTCTTTATTTGATCAGAACAACTTTTATCACAACAGCAAATCAACATATGTGTAACTTGCCAAAAATTACATGAACTTGTAGTTTTCCCAAAACTGTGGTGTACATCCCTTAAATTTAGTAGATCTTCATATAAGGAAATTTGATCTTGTAAAAACCTCGTTTTTAGAGAAAATCCATCTTTACAACTTCCCGTCATCTTTTACAAAAACTGTTATTTTGTCGGCTCTTTTCTTTTCACAAGTGTTTACACACTTGTGGTTTATAAAAATCATGCTTGTTAGTGTAAGATCCATCTTTTAAAATACATGATTTCTTTGATACGTGGTTCTTTGAAAATACCACTTGCAGATGCGTAGATCCGCTAGTTTTAAACACTATTGTACAAGTTAAAACACTTTTGCACAAGTAAAACATTTTTACACAAGTTCATGTTTCATGTGTGGTAGAGTTTCACCTTTTAACCCTTGTTACTTCTAAAATAGCTTTGTGTCATGATTCAAGAACATGACTATACCGGGTTAAACGATGATCCGGGCTACCACAACATAGATCGGGTCTAAATAATCACACATTTCAAATACTACATCATTTACACAACACATAAGCTATTAACCACCATTTTAAGTGTTTTTAGTAGACTTTTGTGCATCATTTTGCATTTTAACAAGATTTAACCGATACAAATCTTTTTAACCACTTTAGATTAGTTCAAGATAGAGATTTAAACATCATACCACTAGCTCGGGGCTAGGGAAGAATCTACGCGCAAAATGGGTGGATAAAAGCTAAGTAGAGAGGTCCTTCGCGTTCCGCTTGCTCCAAGCTTCCTAATACGAGACCCTTGATGCTTGGATGAACTTGGAATAGGATGAACCAAACTCGAAAATGGATGTATGTGGGAGGGGGGGTTCGGCCGAGAGTTAGAGAGCAAGAGGGAGAGATGTGAGTGGTGAGTTGTGAGATGATAATGATCAAGTGTGTTATGGTTCTAACTTATAGACTAACTTCATGTGTATTAACCAAAGGAAATTATGTCTAGTTGATATTAAGCATACTAGATTAAACAAATCAATGAGGTACAAGTGTGTCCCCTAGGGGACGGTTTCGGTTCAAGGGGGGGGGGGGTCCTTGGTTCGAAATCAACTAGATAGTTAGGACTTAGTTAGGTTAACTAAGTTAAGTTTAGAGATTAACTTGGTTAGTTGTGTGTCACGCGTTACAAAGGGTGTTAGGGTAATCAGGGACCCTAACTGGCTCAGAAAAAGATAAATAGTGAAAATAACAATATTTTCATGTTCCGGGTAAAGTCCGGTTGTTTGGTTGGATAGTAATCCGTTAAAGCGTTACTAAAGCTTTAAAGTGTCGTTAATACTCTTTTTAGTGACACAGCTTATTCCTGACACTTTGGAAAGTGTCTAGTGTTATTTTTCTCATATTTTGGCACTTTATTAGTTAGCTAAAAGCTGAATTATTATGTAAAGTGCTGAATTTTGTACTTAGAGTACGTTTTAGGCACATCCAGTCATTGTAACTTATTCCTAGAGACGCAGTTCTACAACCCTTGTATCCCTACACTCACCATTAGTGTAGCAATTATCTCAGGCTCTTACAGGCCTTAGAGGTAGTGTCTGCCTGATGCTGGCTTTATCAGCATGTTCAATAGGTTATCCGCTATTGTGCTACTGTGCTTTTTGTGCATCATGTTTGTCACTAAGGTTCAGTATGTAAATAATGTAGTGACGATAATTAAAGTATGATGCAAGTAAGTACATGTATCAGATATCAAGTAGCAGTTCATCAGCTAGTTCAAACAAGCACAGTAATTAAGCAGTAATTAATTACTAATTAAGTCGTACGGATACCTGGTTTAGTGCGGGTTGTCACAGTTCTCTAGATTCTTAACATAATCTTATTTTTAAATCAAAGAAATCAAGGGGGGTGTCCCACTAATCCATAACCGGTTGGGGGGGGGGGGGGTGGTCTAGTTGAGTTGCAATGGTAAGTAACTAAGTTGGTTAGGAGGTTAAGGGTTTAGTTAGTGGTTTGTGGTGGGTTATTAATTATATAGTGTGTTAGGGTGTTCGGGGACCCTAACTAGCTTAGAAAAATAAAAAAATGTGTTTGACAATATTTTTGTGTTCCGGGTAATGTCCGGTTGTTCGGTTGGGCGTTGTTCTGTTAAAGTGTTTAATTAATCCGTAAAGTATCTTTTATATTACTTTTTGTGACACATTTAATTCCCAACACTTTGGAAAGTATCTAGGATCATTTTGTCAAGTTTTTGCACAATACTAGCATATTTAAATGCTGAATTTTATTTAAAAGTGTAGAATTTTGCAGTTAAAGTATGTTTTAGGCACTTCCCGGCACTATAACTATCACCTGGTGACGCAGTTTTATGGTCCTCACTTCCCTGCACTCCCTACTAGTGTAGTGTCCTGTCTTTGGCTCATACTGGCCTCATAAACATTGTCTGTCTTTGTGCTGGCATTGTCAGCATGTTTTCTGGGTTATCCGCTCACTGTGCTAACTGTGCTTTGTGCATCAAGTTTGTCACTAAATTTTGTGTGTAATAAATGGAGTGACAGTATGAATGTGATGCACGTGTATGTATGTATCAGCAATCAAAAAGCAGTTTAATCAACAGTTGTAATTAAGCACAGTCTTTAAGCATAAATCAATATTAATTAAACGTACGGATGCATGCAAATTTGACAGTTGTCACATTCTCCCCCCGTTAAGAAAATTTCGTCCTCGAAATTTGTATTACCTTAACTCCTTATGGTTTCGTCATACGTGTATGTATATGAACAATACTGAGGTAAGTAACCCAAAACAGAATCAAAACTTATTCAAGTCAGGCGAATCCAAGGATATCTATAATCCGAACCCAGCAGTTAAATAGTGTGTGTTTCAGGATTTGCTGTCAAAGATACAAGACGTATCGACTTATAGTCTAGTGTAATCTAGTTACAGGGGTTCCACAAAAGTGGAGTTTTGACCAATAGGTTCCTCAGACGATCGATCGCAATAAGTAAACGAGTTTTCACAAACCATAGCATCTGCTATATGAATTCAAAATTAACAACTCGAAAGTAATAGTAGGATGATCTACCAACTCCCGAGTAAATGGATGGTAAGGTTTAGCGTGTTGACATTTTTGATTTGCGAAAATACACCGAATGAAGTACCAGCGAACCTGGTGTATCATTGTCTTGATTTGTAGTTGCATCAGAACTGTTTAAAGGACAAGTCAAACAAAAGTATGTATAGTTTGTGTGGAACGGTTGACCATGATTAGCACAAGCTACAAGTTGGTAATGACACTACAAGGTGTCGTACATACGTAATTCAAGTATAGTGGTGACTGAACAAGTTCACCCTGTTTGGAATCTAATGAAAGTGTACTAAGAAAATCTGAAGATTTGATTTACGCAATGTCATAGAGTTTCCAATTAAATACGGAACATCAAAGAACCACTGTTTTCGATCGAAGATGAAAAGTAATAAGTATCGCAAGGCATTCGATTGATTATGAAAGAATCATTAGGAAGTACATTGCGGTATGAAATAAATCTATGTACTATTGTTTTAACATACAACTATGTAGAGACTGCTTTAATTGAAATAAACAAGACGGATTTAAAGCAAGTTAATGAATAAACAATTAAATCCGCGTAGGAGGTGCGTAACCAAATTAGCGCAAGCTTTGTTTTCGTGAAGGTTCCACCGCAAGGTGTTGAATTCGACAAACGATTTAGTGGGACCGTAGACTAACTAAGTCTACTATGACTCGTAACGAAAGAACATTTGCGAAGATACTTGAATATGATGCTCTCAATACATCATATGATGTCTTAAATATGCGAATTGGATAAGTTCAAGCAATTGAACTGGGTTTCAGCGTAACTCGACAATAAACGTATGTATCAACAAAGGAAATCTCGGCATGGTAACAAAATAAACCATGAATGTAATTTGGAATAAAAGAAGTTTCAAGAGAGTGTGTTGACTTGACAGCAAAAGAGCCAACAATTTCAATAATGTAGGTCATTCGAATCACAACCCAGTAATTAGATTTAGCAACGGAATATTTGAACTTTAATGAAGCGTTTATTCGAAATGAAACCGCATGCGTAGCAAAAGGTGCATGGATTATATATAAGTTTTCAAGTAATGAAGCGGTGTGTAACTGCTAAGATGGAGAAGTGACCAAGCATACGAAGCAAACGTGTGTTCGCTCTTAGCGAAGAGAATCAACGTGATGCAACTACTTTGAGGGGAGTAGAGATGCAAACATCTACTTGTTAGAAGCAAAAGTGAAGATTTCAACGAAAGAAAATTTAAGTACTTTTGGTTTTGTTAACTGAAATGACATGTTTGTCAGGTTAATGATGGTTGATTGAGTTGACGGATATGGTTCCTAAGTAAAAAAAACCTTGAGTTTGGACCTGGGTTCCCAAAGGTCCTAAATATATGTTTCCTAAATCCTCCAGATTTCGTATCCCGTGTAGAACTAGTTTGTGCATTGTGTAGAAAGCACTATTTTTGTGTACGTCTAAGAACAAGTCATTGTCCCACAATTTTTCCTCGGTATACTTTCTTCCCGAATTCACTGCTAACGACGCTCGATCGTCGACCAGTCGTGTAATAGTAGTTGGGTTCTCACAGTCATTTATGTAAGAAGTTCGTTAATCCTCAGCAAGAATCACTGACTCTCATGGGTTAGCTTGTTCGGCTCCTGGTAGTTGATGCTCATTCGAAAACTCACCGTCCTTTCTCTTGATGAGCAGAACTGGGGTTACCCCAAACAAAAATTTTGGTATGTATCTTCCTTCTCTATCAACCACTGAGGTTGCACTGACAATCCTTGCATCTCCGAAAATGTAAGTCGCTACGGTGCATCGACTACAGGTGCGGTGCCTGGAATTAAATCGATGCGAGATTCGACTAATCGTTGAGGAGATGATTCCGGCAAGTCTTCGAGGAAGACTTCAGAATATTCTCTGATCACGGGGGTATCTTCGAGTTTTAGTTCTTCGGCTCCCTTGTCCCTGACATGAGCCAGAAAAACAACACATCCTTTCCGCAACCGCTTTCGTGCCTTCAAGCAACTCGTGATCTGTTAGAGGCATATCCTGCTTTGTGAGTTACGATCGTTCCTTCATTCGTCATCGGGGTGCGGATATCAATCTCCGCTCGATCGCTTGGCAACTAATCCACCCTAATTACCTCGTCGAAGCTTCCCCACTCAACTGGCAGTAGATCTAGCGCAAACTTACGCTTTCCAGGTTCTATCTTGCCGATTCCAATTACTTCGTTGTCTTCCACTAGCTTCCTGTTAGCTAGTACTATCGTGTGCGGATTATCCAACTTACTTGTAAACCAGGTATACTCTCAAACTCTAGAGATGCGAATCGTAAAATTTGCAACAGTATTTGGTAATACAGATGCATAACATTGAGTAATATGGGATGTACCGATATCCTCGCTTGAATTTCTGGCTTGCCTCCCTAGCTCCGGTGTGGAGTTTTCATCCTTGTGTCTGATTGTTTTAGGGCAATATTTTCTGAAATGCTTTTTGCTTCCACAGTTAAAACAACCTCGAGCACGTTGTTGTTTGTCACTCGTTCTGTCTTCGTCGTTGTTGTTGTTTCCTCCGTCATTCTTGCTATCATTTTGACCATTATTTCCACTTTCAATACCTTGTCTACAAGTCTCCTTGGGATGCCCCCTCTTACCACAGTTATCACATTTTCCATATTTACATCGCCCGACATGATAACGTAGACAATTGTCGCACTTAGGTAGGATACCCATGTAGTCTTTTCCCTTTTTGGCCTTCTTCTTGTTACTCGCCCGAGTAATCATTTTGAAATTTGCGAGCTTTCTCTTGTTATCTCCAGATGACTCTACAGGAGTCTCCTCTTTCTCTTCCATACTGGAAAATTTTCCTTGTCTAACTGCTTCTTCCGTGAGCGCCATGCTTATGTTGATAGCCTCGGTGATCGTTGAAGGTTTAGATGTCGTTACCAGGCTTAGAATCTGAGGTGCTAGTCCCCCAATGAAACGTTCGATCTTCCTAGATTCTGGTTCCACCAAACGCGAAGCAACTTGTGATAATTCGCCAAATCTCTGCACATATTCAGTTATCTTTGGACCTTCCATTTTCAAGTTCCATAGTTCAGTTTCCAATTTCTGGACTTCTGTCCTAGAGTAACATCTTTTACGCATCAATTCCTTCAGTTCGTCCCACGTCAAAGCATACGCAGTGGTCTCGCCCATTTCCTGAACCTGAAGGTTCCACCATGACAGAGCCCCATCTTCAAATAGCCCAGCTACGTACGTGACCTGATGTTCTGGGGCACATTTGCTCAACCGTAAGACAGAATTCGTCTTCTCCACCCAACGCACAAAAGCTAAGGCACCCCCAGTGCCGTCGAATCCTCGAGGTTTGTGTTTCAAGAACTGCTCGTAAGTGCAGCCCTTACTGTGTTCGGAGCAAAGGGCCTCGAGCTGTGCAGTGGCTTGCGAGATGCGTTCTTGTAGTCGTGCCGTTGATGTGGGCGGAGGGTTGTTGGCATTGACGTTCCCGTGTGTCGACATCTTCTGAGAAGAAGATTGGTTAAGTCAGGTCTCATTTGCTCAGTGAGTGCATTTAGTTGTTTAGTGGTTATAAGTATATACACATAATAGGTCATTATACCAATCAATCAAACAATAGTGTAACCATAGTATAACCAAGTAATTTGGTAATTATGCTTAATGTGAGCTTAGCAAGTAAGCACGTAGCATTATAATTATAGCACACACATATAGATCAATAACGTGCTTAACGAATACATAGCGATCGTGTTTTCATTGGTCATTGGCCACAAGTATTGTCGCATGTTTAATGATAATTGGCTCCGATTGTTTTCCGGCCACAATTACATTGTCTTACAAAATGTATCACATTAACAGGGACACAGGGTCACCCTACCCTTGCCCAAAATATGTTAGTGTATCAAGATTACGTAGTCAGCTGTGGTCCTCAAAAGTCTTCACCGTCCCGGCTTATCATTAGTGTCCTTACCCAAATGCAATCCGCACAATCCAGAAACCGACTATAATGGTGACTGAGGTGGAGGAGGAAAGAAAGCAGACTGTTAGCATGCGTGAACTCCTCCTCGATTTTGTATATACGTCGAAGTCATTAACTGTTCTGCCGCTCGACAATAAAGAAACGAGCATCAAAACCTAGGAGAGGTGTAATAGCGGCAGGTGAGAGCGTCAAAAGGAATCTTGATGAATGTGGGGGATCAAAGTATACTGTCAATAGACAATGTGGTGTCAGCTCAAGCTCCAAAACTCTGCGACTTATACCCTTAAATTGCAGCTGATGTTACAGGATCACTCATCCCGTGTGTAGCCTCCATAATGTGAGGGATGGAAAGGGTCTAAAATCAGTATAGTGTTTTATAGGAACCATCGAAATGGCTCGTCCGGCGTTGTAGAGGTGAATGTAGCAAATGGTGCGACCTGTGAAGTTAGGAAAATGCTGCTGTAGCAAATGAATCGTTATGCGGGTGCTGACCTGGAGTACCTTCCCGGGGTGCGGGTATGTTTTGAAAGAAAGCGATAGGCACGTTGGCGCAATGGACGTCGGTCTTCATAGGGGAAAGGAGCAATGTCCGCGGTTGTGGGTGCAATATCAAACGTTTCAACTGATAGGGAGATCATTAGATGCGGGTGCTGGGTCGGGTATAAGGGATGCATTGTCTGGTAAATCAAAAGAAACAGGATCTTGATCAAGTAAAGGCGCAGGTTCAGCAGGTGCAACATCAAGCTGATCCAAAAGGTGCAGAAGTTAGCTCAGGAGCAGGCTCTGGGGCGTCTAACGGTGTGGTGCCTTGAGCAGGTGATAGTGCAGCTGTCATGTCGTCGTTGTCTTCGTCAGTAGTAGAAAGCTGTAATCCGGCTATCTGTAAGGCTGCAAATGCCATAGACTCAAAGGAGTCTGAAATCGAATATATGCTAGAATCAGAGGGTTGCTTGACAACAGGGATCTCAAAAGTGAAATTTGCAACGACGTTCTCGTCTAATTTTCCATCATCATGGGCGTTATCGGAAAGACCAACAATATTAAGTCAATATCGTTATCAATTGTTCGTCGAGTAACCAACCTTCGGAAGGAATGCCCACAAGAGGCGCATTGTCGAGGATCAGAGCCATGGTGTGCTTACCAATGGGATAACCAGTAATGGAGTGGTCATGGGCCGAAACATGAATGACAGAGGGATCTTCGTCAAGGAAGCCATCAACGAGGGTAATTCATCGCCAAAGTCTGGCAGCGCGGACGGTTGGAAGTCGTCCTCGTCCTTGGTCAGCATGTCAGGGTCACTCTCAGTGTCTGACGTAAACATCTCTGGCGTAGGTACAGTCTCATCATCTGTGGCGGTGGCCGTAGGGTCGTTATCATCTGAAAATTCGTTCCCTGAGGAAGGTGGCGTGTGTGCTGGTACATAATTGTCATAGCATGCATATAGTAATCATTAACATTTTGTGTATTACAAATAGAGACGATTCATAATGTAATCATGTATCCACATATTCATCCTAGTCTTCCCAGACTATCCCACCTAGCCTCTCAGACTAAACTCCCTAGTCTCTCAGACTAACTCCCTGGTCTCTAAGACCAACTCCCTGGTCTCTAAGACCAACTTTCCCAGCCTCTAAGACTAAATCCCTGGTCTCTAAGACCAACCTCCCAGTCTCTAAGACTAAATCCCTGGTCTCTAAGACTAACCTCCCAGTCTCTAAGACTAATCCTCCCTCAGCCTCTAAGACTGATCCTCCCTCAGCCTCTAAGGCTGATCCTCCCTCAGTCTCTAAGACTGATCCTCCCTCAGCTTCTAAGGCTGATCCTCCCTCAGTCTCTAAGACTGATCCTCCCTCAGCTTCTAAGGCTGATCCTCCCTCAGTCTCTAAGACTAATCCTCCCTCAGCCTCTAAGGCTGATCCTCCCTCAGCTTCTAAGGCTGATCCTCCCTCAGTCTCTAAGGCTGAATTATAAACATAAATTTTGAAATGTGTACTTGTGCCTTTTTTGTTTGTAAAAATGTTTGTTCTCTGGATCTGGACGTTTTGAGTATGCAATGAAAACATGTTGTGAAAACATTTTCGTGAGAGCCCTAATGATCGTAGTCTAGACTCAAGAAAGAATCCTAGTTCGCTACGACCGAAGCTCTGATACCAAGCTGTCACACCCTGACTTTTGCGAAAGCGTGGGTTTATTTGGTGTGACTTCTTAATACCATAGCAACAATCATAACAATGCTATATGATAAAAATATGAGATGTTCATTCATTAATAAAGTTTAGAAAAGTACCATATTATACTTGTCTTAAAACATCAATTTCCAAAATAAGTTACAAACCATGATTTGTTTAAATGAGTCATAAAAACTTAGCAAAAGACCTTAAACAAACTAGGTTTAGAGATATGTAACTCGTCCAGGTAGAGATTACACCTTCTAAACCCTACAACCCTGGATGACTTCTTTATTCAAACGCAGCTTGAAAAACATGCATACCGTGCCAGATCCATTAGTTTCCTGAAATACATGTAGTTTGAAAAATCAACATAAAGTTGAGCGAGTTCATGTGTAAGTGAGTATGTATAAACCTTTGTAATATGTCTGTATGTATGAAAATCCCTGGTATGTAGCAATTAAGGAAAAAAAGATCACCATTGGGTTGCAAAGCCAATGATATGTGTGAAGTGATGCAGGAAGACTCAAACCTAACAAATTTGTGCGTCGGGCACATAGTCACCACCTGGTCCACTCAGCGGACTCAGGAGTGGGGCTCGCCACACCCAAATAGATCTATCACTCATGTCCCTCGGTCCTACAACGAGGATTAATGGCCCCAAGTACCACCTACCCACTCACATGATCTAAGTAGTAAACCCTCCTTAAGCTAACCATACCATGTATATAAAAGTTTGTAATAATTGTCGCATGTATTTCACCCCCGAAGTATAAAACTGAAAACAGTTAAGAGAAAAGGGGGGACATGAACTCACTGTATTGCGTCTTCGTACTTGTAACCCAAATCTCCGCGGCAAACATGACTACCTACAATGGTCTAACGTCTATTAGACGAACGGGTCGTGCCTCGTCTTATTATTTATATTTTTGAGTTACGACTTCTTATCATTATTCCAAGTTATAATCACTAGTTAACGTTTTGGTTAATTGCTAACAATATTTCATATTCCTACTTCTCAAGTATTTTAACTTCGTATTTTCCTTCCCCAGGATGGGGGTATCTCATACATGTATATTCGTATTTGTATTCGTATATCTTGCCAAGTAATGGCGTCGTATTTCGGTGAATTGTTTCAATTAAAAATATGTTAATATATTCCCAATATATATTTCCAAAACCATATATTTCAAGTCTCACTTAAATATATATATATATATATATATATATACCCATTTTGTCCTATCATGAATTGTCCCAGAATATATATTTTTCTCAAAAATTATATATCTTCTAAATAAACCCAAGAAAATATATTTTTAAGTCCTACTTAGAAAATATATAATTAATCCACAAAACAACAATTATCCACACGTGTGTCTTAATACAAAATATATATTCTAAATATATGTTTATCCACTTTTATTTACGAAAACCAACCTCCGACACTTTGTATTTTGTTACAAAAATTATGGCGAAGTTTATGTTCGAAAAACATAGTCTAAAATATACTAGTAAACACTTATCTTAGAAAATATTTACTAAGTGCTAGGATTTTTAGAAAATTTCGCCATAGTCTCCTTTGTAAATGGAGGTGTCCATGCTAAATAGCATATCATTTTCTTTAACATATAACCCATTAGATTGTTCTCAAATAACCAACCCGACATTTAGACGTGCAAAATACTACTTTTATCATTTCAGTTTTAATATACAAAACTGGGCTGTTTTCGGGCATTTTTATAAAATAGTTATCTTATTCCAAAAATTCCCAAATTCTTACAGAATGTCTAAAACGATCCAAATATTATTGTGTAAAAATATCGGGGTCCAAATCATCACCAATATTTTATAGAAAATCATTTTCCGGACTGAAATCAGATTTATCTTTTTCTGACCGCAGTCCGTGGAATAATTTATTTAAAATTCATCGTACATCCGATTTATGAAATTCCAGTGGGAGAATTACAAATACATCAGTGGTCATCTACAGTACAAATTTCATGACCTAATTTTACACAGATTTCAAGTTATGACGAAAAACATAACACCTATTTTCAGCAGTAAAAATGCAGCTTTAGTTGCTGTTAGAAAACGACACTTTAAAAATAGTAAACGAAATCCAAAAATTATGATTCCAGTGCCATTAGAACCGTATTTCATAATAACACGTTATAGACTCAAGAAAATCAGTTTTTCGTTAAGTATTGGCCTGTTTACAGCCAGTTGAAGGTGGCTGAAAATGCTAATCAGCATGCTTTTTATATGTTAAATGTTACTAAAACGCACACATACGGTCGCCATACTTTCTAATACGATTATCATCAGACCATAAGTCATTTACAGCAGGTCATGGTTTGTTTAATTCATATTTATCATGATTTCATCATCATTTTAACACTACTTCATCATATGTTAGTTGATGTTCAAGACTTTGTTTAAGGTTCTTTAGAGTTCTTATGTTCTTAATCTTTAAACATCATTAACCACTTAAATAACAAGTAAAATACAAGGATCTAGGTTCTTACCACTAGCACAAAGCTAGGGGAGTTCAAGAGTGTAAAAGTGGTGGATAAAAGAAAATGAGAGCGGTCCTTGAGCTTCCGAGCACTCCAAGCTTGCTTGTATGATCTCTTGCACCTCTAGATGTATGTGGATTATATGTAAGAGACTTGAAGGTGGTGATATGGTGGTGGTATGGTGGGGGCCGAACAAGAGAAGAGAGGGAGAGAAGTTGGGTGTTGTTTGATGAAGATGAAGATATGAAATGGTCTTGTGGTTAAATAGAGATTACTTCCAACATTACATTACCCTCTAGTCCATGTGTTCTCTAGATTCTTAACATAATCTTATTTTTAAATCAAAGAAATCAAGGGGGTGTCCCACTAATCCATAACCGGTTGGGGGGGGGGGGGGGTTGGTCTAGTTGAGTTGCAATGGTAAGTAACTAAGTTGGTTAGGAGGTTAAGGGTTTAGTTAGTGGTTTGTGGTGGGTTATTAATTATATAGTGTGTTAGGGTGTTCGGGGACCCTAACTAGCTTAGAAAAATAAAAACAATGTGTTTGACAATATTTTTGTGTTCCGGGTAATGTCCGGTTGATCGGTTGGGCGTTGTTCCGTTAAAGTGTTTAATTAATCCGTAAAGTATCTTTTATATTACTTTTTGTGACACGTTTAATTCCCAACACTTTGGAAAGTATCTAGGATCATTTTGTCAAGTTTTTGCACAATACTAGCATATTTAAATGCTGAATTTTATTTAAAAGTGCAGAATTTTGCAGTTAAAGTATGTTTTAGGCACTTCCCGGCACTATAACTATCACCTAGTGACGCAATTTTATGGTCCTCACTTCCCTGCACTCCCTACTAGTGTAGTGTCCTGTCTCTGGCTCATACTGGCCTCATAAACATTGTCTGTCTTTGTGCTGGCATTGTCAGCATGTTTTCTGGGTTATCCGCTCACTGTGCTAACTGTGATTTGTGCATCAAGTTTGTCACTAAAGTTTGTGTGTAATAAATGGAGTGACAGTATGAATGTGATGCACGTGTATGTATGTATCAGCAATCAGAAAGCAGTTTAATCAACAATTGTAATTAAGCACAGTCTTTAAGCATAAATCAATATTAATTAAACGTACGGATGCATGCAAATTTGACAGTTGTCACATGTTGGTTGTTTGTTTTGTCCTTTGCCTTGCCTTTTCTTCTACAGAGATTCCAGTCTTGGACACGACCCGTTTCTGGTGGACACGACCCCGTGTCAGGCCTTCTGATCTTGCTATTTTGTTGGCTTGGATGCGGATTGGGGCTTGGCGAGTTGCGTCAATACTCCTTCTTTGTATTTATGTTGGTTTTTGCTGTTATTTTGCTCCTTTTTGCACATTTAAGCTCTTCTGACCTTGTAAATTAAAAAGGAACAAAGAAACAAGCTTCTTTCAACATTAGTACCGAAAAAGGGTTAATTTTACGTTGTATTTGATACAATTTATATGTTGTATTTTATGCACATCAACCTACTTAAGGGCATCCATATTTTTTCTTAATTTATGACAAATTTCATCATGAATAAGTCGTCGCTCCTCATCCATGTTTGCGCGGTCCATAAAGAGGATGGTAAAATCTTGATTCGCAAGAAAGTAGTCGAGTTTACCCTGAGTCCCTCCATCATATCCTTTCGATCTCCCATATATTGTTGCATTTGCATTTTTATCAGGTCCTCTTCTTCATGCGACACCGATGCCTCCTTGTGTTTCGATCTCCTCTTCGACTTGGCTCGCGCCTCTTTAGCTTTTTTTCCAATTAGACGAGCTCAACTCTTAACCTCTACATCGTCATTGAATGTTTGAATTTTTTAGGTTGGTGTGAATTTGGTGTTGGTTTTAAAGTGTATTTTTGGTTGATATTTATTGATTTCTTTAAAAATAAATACAAGTTACCGTTAAAAATGTTTCAAATTTGATAATTTTGATTTTATAATAAAGTTACCGTTCAAAAAAGGGGCGGGACCCACATTACTCTTAGCCGATATTATTATCATTGTTATTAGAGATATTATTTGTAATATTTATGTATATATAGTCCTAAAATAGTTCCTAAAATAGTAGTAGAGCTTATTGTATTCTCCCTATTTAAATGGTTGTATATTCATCAATACAGGCATTCAGAATTCAATAACATAAACACTTTTATGGTATCAGAGCCTCGGTTCTAACTAACCTAACCCTAGTCGTCGCTATAATCACCTCATCTTTTCGTTTTTCTTTCGTTTCTTCTCTTTCGATTACATCATGATCATACCCGATGATGGTGATACCTCTAAAAAAACCCACAGCACCAATTACTCTCTATCTCGCATATTTTGTAACGAATATTCAGACAAAAATTCATACCCAAGACGGCATCAAAGTCACATATTCATCCTAGATAAAGCTGTTTAAAATTCATGTGGTGGCCTATAAGGTTCTCGGTCATATCGATGACACTCTACCGCCCCCTGAAACTGCTGATCACTACGCCGCTTGGATGGACACTGATGCACTCGTTCTGTAATGGATTTATAGCACCATATCAGACTATTTACTGGTGATCACCAAGGTAATTGGTCATCTCCTTCCCCACCTTTTTCATAGCCACCTTAGAAACCAACCTTCTCCAAATAGCGCCCACGACGATAGGCCTAATCCTGTTACCCTGCTTGAACAATGGCGTTAGGGGAGCAGATGCAACAAACTCTACCAAGGCCCCGGGGCATCTTCCCCCCAAGCACATGTTGACCACCCCAGTAATATCCTTAAGAAAACAAGATGCGATTATAGACTCCTCTCCACAAAGGGCGTCTAGAATGTGTTGGGCCCTCAGCCCGTCCCTCCCACAAGAAGTCCCCTTGGGGAAGAATTTAATGCATTCTAGGATGACTTCGACAAATAAAGGGAGGATTCGAAAGTAAGAGACAGGTAAAACTGACGAGGGCAAGACATGGTGCTTATCTACTAACGCCCTCATAGAAGCAGCACTGATGGTGCAACCCTACAAAAGCATATAAGTCTAACCGCAAAAGTAAAGTGCCCATCAGCAAATTTCCATAAACATTGCTTAACGTTGACACTACCTTCAGAATTACTAAGCTCAAGAAGGCCCTCACCAGGTTTAGCAACCCCCCTTCCATGGTTTGGTTGAAAAGCGATAGGATGAGTTCAGTGAACTAGCGGGTACCATCTCCCCAAGTTGTCAAGGCACACTTTCATACTATGACATTGCAAGGACTTCATATTCCCCTACTTGCGTTCTTGCCTACTAGAAGGTCTGAACACCCGCAATGTGCAACGTGGTAACAATAAGAGTTTGACCCACGCCTCACACTTTGGCATAGTCACCACCTTACATATATATATCAACAGATAAGGCTTGAGCAAACACCATGTGGCAACTAAGAGGGGCACTCTTAATGGTCTTGATGGGGAGAGAGAATATCTGGTCAAGGAGGGCCACATCCACAACCACTTCCCCGAACGAAACAGCCTCAACCTCCCAACTAACTACATGAGGCCACGGAGTCCCCACAATGAACTCTTTTACCCCTCCCATGCTAATTTTGAATCGAGTTATTCAGTCTGCTTGAAGGCAAGCCCGGCTGAGAGCATGTAGAGATATACATTCCCCACACAATCATTGACTGGGAACCTTCATGACATTCTCAACAGCAATAAAAATATCCAAATCCGTGGAGACCACGTCCCTTAAGACCCTCTTCTGATCATCTGAACACCAGGTAGTCCCGCTTAATATGTGCCAACAACCTCAGGTACCCCTTGGACCTTGCCCTACCATCCAGACGGCAACGAAAACTCCTAAATGGGCACGACTAAACCCATTTGGAGGAGCTAGTACCTACCTCTACAGAAGGTGCTCCACAATCCATCAAAGCCCTGACCATAATTCCGATAGGCTCACGGTAAAAAGGGAAATGATATACAAACTCGAGTTAAGTTTGAAATAAAAAAACACCTGAGCAACGAACGCAGAGGGCGAGCAACTGCAAGTTGCTCACCCCCCTGTAACACCCCCAAAAAGTGCACGTATTTATTATCATTGTTATATAAAATTCTCGGTATGAAAAGAATGACAACTAGAGACACCAAACCATAAAATATTACATAGTATGTAAGTAAATAATTAGATTTATAACGGGACATGTTAACTAGGAGCTTTAACCTAGTTAGTAACTAAGGCTTGTTGAAAGAATTAGATAAGTAGTGCCTATTGCTCAAACACCCAAACTTGAGGGGCTGAAATTGAGCATTTGAAAACTGAAATTAATAAAAGAAAAGGGAAAAGAAAGTCTGGCATTTTGTGTGTGTATATGTCGATACATAGAGAGGGAAAAGGAAGGCTGCCCTTTTTGTCAAGAACATCTGATTCAGCAAATTGAAGTGAAAATTGGTGATTAATCCCTTTCATGTACATTGATTCCTACTCATCTAGATTTGCAAAGAGCTAGGTAAGTTGTAATTTCTTATTTGATGAATTATATTGCAGATATGATATGAATGTGCTAAATCTTCTTTGGGTTTTGATGGAATGAAATGAAATAAGATTGAATCTTGCTCATAATAGCTATATAAGTGAAAGCATATGAAAAATTGTGTATGTGTTCATTATATGTGAAATCTCTTATGTAGGATGAAGTGGGTTCTTAGTTATAATCATAGATTTTGGGATTCTAGTAAAAGTTGATGTTAGCTAATCAATATGAATGAAGAATAAATGATTGTTGTTGAAGGTTATTATGATAATTAGTGTTATTGAGAAAGTTTATGTTTAGAATATGGTACATAACAACATGAAAGATTGTAGATTTTAGGCATCTAGAATTGTTGCACACCAAATGTTAAGCTTGCTGTAAATTAAGGTGGTTAAGCTTGCTGTAAATTAAGGATCACTTTTACAGGTAGTGGGGTCAAACAAATGAGTACGTTTTGAGTTGATCTACGTTTTGAAGTAAATTTTATATTTTTTTTCGAAAATGAGTTGGGTTAAATATCATATGTTTTCATTAAATGGTATAAATTCGAGTGACCTTACGTTTCAACACCGTCGCAACACGCTGTATCATTCTTTAACTTAAAAAACACTATTTTCTTACGTGCTTATTTTTATGCACGTGTCGGTATAAATTCAAATTGGTTTATTACGTTTTGCGTAAATTTTCTTCAGAAAAATATGTCAGGTCAAACATAATATGTTTTCCTGCTTAATTTTATGTATGTTTTCAGCTGGTCCACGTGTCGATGTAAAAAAATTCTCGGAAACCAGTCGTGTCAAATAAAATATGTTTCATTAGATGGTATAAATTCGATAAGATATTTTGTACCCACTTTTCTAAATTTGTTTAACTTATTTTTTGAAGCATTAGTGTTTGACATTGATCCAACATTGTACATGTATTCACCACTTATTTAGCTTTTGTTCTATTGTATTAGTAAAAACATATATGTTTATGTTCTTTGTGGATCTGGGGTGTTGATTATTTGAAACGAACTTGAAAAGGCTAAAATTCAATTCAAAACGAGTTTGGATTCGGATTGTTTTTTTTAACGGCAAAGTTTGCTCCTACACTGTTTACGCAGGTTTGAACATGAGATCTCTCGTTTAAAAGACATGTGCCTCTACCGAATGGGCTAGCCCACATTGGCATTTAGATCAATTTTTTTATCCAAACTGAATTACAAATTCGGATTTAGAATCCAATCCGAAACAAATGTCAGTTTAAACCGAACCAGTCATTTGACTTTAAATAATATCCTTACAGCTTTGTTTTTTATATTATATACTAGGTTATCACCCGGGATTGCTTCCCGGGCTCGAGGATATTTATTATTTATATTTAAAACATACTTAAAATCATAAAAACGGACATACAAATTCATTTGTCCCAAGAGACAGCCACCTTTCGCTTTCCCGTTAGCCAGCTAAAGCTGTGTAGAGTGATATCATCCGCCAGGTGTTCAACCGAGGCACATTTTATAGAGAACTTCCTTGAGTTCCAATGTTTCCATAAGACCCAAATCATTGCATAGACAAGGATCAACATTTTCTTCTCTAGGGCGGAACCTGTAGACTTCAGAGCCGGACCAAAAGCTCTAAAAGTAAGGAGCAACAACTAATATCTATGCCCGGACCAATTGGACACCTTCAACCACACGACTTTAGCCACCGGACAACAAATGCATAAATGGTACAGGTCCTTTGCCACAAGGGATCATTGGGAGCAGAACATATCACGTATCAGCACCTCTCTATTGATCAGAGACACCGATACCAAGATTCTATCAAGTGATAACCTCCAAGTAAAGCATCTAATTTTCAATGGCGTCCAACTAAGCCAACGAACCTCTGGGAAATCACCATTACCCTGGCCCCATCAACCCAAAATTGATAGGAGCTTGTAGAAACTGTTGACCAAAAAGTCAGCACAACACTAACGACCACCATACTAAAAATTGCAAATTTCCAAAAAAAAACTCTGCTTTTGCTCTGACTTATAGATTCGCCATTTAAAGAACAAAAGCTACTTCATAACATCTGCATATTATAGTATTCATATTCCAATTCATACGTTTTATTCTACAAAAAAATCTATCAGGTTGTGTACAGGAATCCAATTAATTTTGCTTAAAATGTCAAAGTGCTCCAATCTAGCCCATATATACATCTCAACTCCCATCAATTCAGAGCAACATCAGGTAGGGAGGGGTGTGACTGATGTGTTGTTGCATATGGTTCCAGCTGTAAGAGCCTTTGCCATAAGCAACACTACCTTGGTGCCTAGTTTCCTACAATGAAATCTGAAAGTGCTGCTAAAGAAAATGATTCATTGGCCACCAGATTGATCTCTAAAAAATTTGGAAGTATACAGAACTTTTGTTGTGATTAAATATAGACTCCACCTTGAGAGCATGAACGATATTCAGTCCAATAACAAAAGAGTAAAAAAAAAAAAAAAAAAAAAACCGTATACCCCATAGCCCAAAAATACTCAAGAGTGAAAGTAGAAGGGCTGCCCACTGACACAAAATGACCAATGACCAGGTTTCCACATCCTTGACAGGGACTAAAAAATGTAAATATGTGGGTGGAGGCTAATGGCCTATGCCCATCAGAAAACCCAACCCTTTTAACTTTACAGAATTTAATCGGTTAAGCCTCCATTAATATGTATAAAATTAATAAAGAAATGCACCTATGAGTTTTTTGAAACAACATTAACAACATAACAACCTCAATAATAAAATATAACACGTAAGCAATAGCGAGAAGAACCGAAGAAGATACAATAGTTTAACCATTTCAATAAACGCTAATCTACAGAAGATTATGTTCCTTATTACTGAATCGATTAGCATCAGGCCTTAAATTTTGTTTGCCTTCCTATTAGAAACTATTTTTTGTTTCAGTTTTAGAAAAAAATTGTTCATCTTATAAACCAATTAGTATGTGTTTGACTAAAATTCTCAAGTAAACAAAGAAGAACACATGGAAAATGGTTGGAACTGTAACACATTAAACGAACTATCAACAACAAAGTACAAACCATGGATAGAAGAATCTTGACTCGGTATACAGTTATGGAAGGTTAAGATGCCGTTGTAAAGACTTATCAGCAATAGTATTATGTTCTTATCTTCCGTCGTCCATTACCACCTTCACAGAAAAACAATAAGGATTACCACAAAGAAGATCGTAAATAGGGAATGAAGAAATATTCTTATTAACTACTTATATTCGTTCTAACCTTTCCTAAAGGAACTGCAATTAGATCTTGTGGACAC
>JARYGA010001063.1:0-48340 GCA_030545235.1 Helianthus tuberosus | reverse complement strand
GATGCCGTCACTAAACACATTCCTTTAATTGTAGCCATTTTTTGAGTGTTTATTTTTTGGTGTCTAATCCGCATATATATCACCATTGCTCTTGATTTTCTTGACTGTATATGTCACACCCCGACCGCGTAAAACAACAAATCGCGGCGGAAACATCGGGGCGTGTTGCAACAGAATTAATGTTTCGTAACCATGGATACCAAAAAGTGTTTCGTTTTATTAAACATTGAATAATTACATCGTCTTGAAATCTAAATACACTATTTAAACATAGTCTATCATTGTTATTGAGTCACTAAGGCCTTGTCCAGTCCTATGTGAGCATGCATCTTATCAATCGATATCATTCAACAATACCTGAAACATATGTGAAAACGAGGTCAGCAAAGAAATGCTGGCGAGTACATAGGTTTTGTAGGAGTGTCGAAATCATGGCTAGTTTAGACGTTGCAATACTTTATTTAAAAACCTTGTTTTGAAAAGAGTATAATATTGCAACTTAATTAACCAACTCAAATCAAGCGGGTTATAATTTGTAAAACCTCGTAGCCATGACTCTTAACCCAAAAACATTTGTTTTAGTAAATTATTTGAAAAACAATGATAAGTTCAGGTGATATGTATAAATAAGAGAATAATGCATGATTAAATGAATAACCATGTAAAATGAGTTTGTATAAGATAAGTTGTTTGTAAATAAATGTCTTGTGAAAAGTATGTTACTTGTATAAAATGTTCTATGTCTCAAACTGAAATGATTCAAATAACGCTACAATATGTAATACCATACAAACACTTATATATAGGAAGTACCAGCGGCGTATCCACCATGCTTGTATCATATTCCACACGCATTGTTACTTAATCACTTAATCCAAACCAAACCACCAAAGTAATGTTCATGCCCAAATGTAAATCATGTAATATGTATAACCAAAATAATATCGTATATCTCTTTGAAGCCAATCGTTTACCCAATCGTTAAAACATCGTGTGAAACCCAATCGTTACCCAATCGTTAAAACATCGTGTGAAACCCAATCGTTACCCAATCGTTAAAACATCGTGTGAAACCCAATCGTTACCCAATCGTTAAAACATCGTGTGAAACCCAATCGTTACCCAATCGTTAAAACATCGTGTGAAAACCAATCGTAAATCGTTTAATTCGTTTTAGGTCGTGAAACTACTTATAAGGTCGTCTCGCTAATAACATTCAAACCTTCGTGACTTTCATCGCTTCTCGTTTTCGTCGCTTCTCGTTTTCGTATTAACAAACCTCCATAGGGTAAGTTAATAATTACAGATTCAGTCGCTACCTACCATACCCACACATAACCACGGGTGTAGTAAATAACGGGATTTGTCAGATCCTATGGTACCATAACCTAATACTGGTCGGCTTGATCATTGCTAATGAATGTCATTTGTTATGTAACTACAACCAACAAGTTTGTTCACTTTATGAAATCGTTATTAGTTTTGTATAAATCGTCTTAATCGTTTTTGAAACCATCGTTATAACATCGAAAACATTTAGCACATATGAGTCACCCCAAAACAATTGAAAACAGTAAAAGAGGGGAATAATGTACTCGCCTGATAATGCTTGGAGGTCTTGAACAACAACCAAACAAAGCTAGAGGGAGCACGGAATCAGTCGGCAAACTAAAACTATATAAATAAACCGGACTTAAATCGGGAGATCGGATAGAATGAGGCTTGGTAAACCAAATGAGTATTGGAACTCATATGATATGGTTTAACAAGGCCTACATACTACATGAAACCTAACCTAAGTGCTTTCGACCCATCGCGACCCATTAAGGTAACTTATGCTACTTTAACGCGTCGTGCGCGTGAAACGCGTTCGGACCGTCTAACTAGTCCTATGACAAGTGTTATATGCCTAAATATGTTACATAATCAGTTATGTGACAAAAGTTTAGGTTACATATGCTTAATTACCAATTATAAATGAAAAGGGTATTCTGGTAATTTACCTAAGGCATATAAACTACCTATCATACAACTACTCAAACGATGTGACCATAGGGTATAACCTCGGAAGGTTATTCCCTACCTACTATGGTCACCTAATGTATTTGGTCGGATCCTAATGATCGACCAAACTGGGTCGGGTTCGAAGGTATAGGCGATTTATTAGATCGCCTACCCTACGACCCTAGACAACGTGGTAATCAGTGGGCATAGTCCCAAGGGACTATGACCAACGTGATTACACTCACGTTGCGAAGTTCAAACGAACTTCACATTGACCATTACTGGTCAACGCTGAAAGTCAAACAAAGTTTGACTTTCTGACTCGAAAAGCAGTAAAAATAAGGAAAAGAACGAAAGAATACTTACGAAGGGTCCCCGAATGCTAATCCCGATCCAAGAACTCAGGTATGAAACAATGGTTTCAACTTAGAGCTCTCAAATCAGAATTCTTGTGCAAAATGAGGTTGTGTGGGTTGGGTATTTATAGGAATACCCGAACCGTTAGGATCGTTTCATGGAAAACGTGCCATGAATCCAACCCGTACACTTGTCGGAACCTTATGGTGGCTGGAAATCCATCCTTATCAGATGACTAGACAATTAGGAATGTGTGGGTGTGGTTAATCAGCTGCAAACAGGCTGTTAAGAAACACTGCATCTGGTCTGTGCATGGCTAGCGCACCGCTAGCCATAGTTTGGCAGAATTACACTTTTAGTCCCTGTCATGCATTCAGCCCATTTTCGACACGTTTAAGGCCCGTTAACCCCATTTCAAAGCTCTAAAATGAAGTTAAAGTATAGGGAACTTAAAATGTGTTCAAAAATATCTCGGATGTCGGTTCGTTTAGCCGTACGAACGCGATGTTCGCTTAATTACGACGGAATGCGCATAAGCGCGAAAAACGATCCAAATGACGAAACGAATGGATTTTTCTTATGCCGAACACTAAAATAAAATATTATAGTGCTTACATAAATTTTTGGATGTCCGGATGTATTCAGAACGTAAGTTATGCGTAAAAATGCAAACTTGTGCACTTTTTGGCGCTTTTAGTCCCTGAATGACACAAAAGTTTATTTTAGCATACCGAACACCTCAAAGCCTATTTCTAAGCTATGTAAAGGATATTTATGGCATGTTTAACTTATGTTCATGTTCCGGAAGGTCTGTTACAGTTCAAATTGACATACTTTCGCAGTTTGTCAACTTTAGTCCCTGTAAGCGATTAAACTTTGATTTCACCACACCAAACCTTCCAAAACTTATAACTAAGTTATGTAAAGGTTATTTAAGGTATGTTAAGCCTATTTCACTTTTCCAGAGTGTTCGTTGGATTAAACTGGTTATATCTACACATCAGAGCGCGTATAACCCTCCAGAAAGCGATTTAAAGCTTGAAATCGAACAAGAGTCGATATGTGCAAACGATACACATATTTTTACAAATCCCAAGTATGAAATACAATATTTCATTGGTTTGGTATTTGTTTGATGACCGTGGAGGCACAGGTGTTACAGTATATCTCTTAAATGTCAACATATACACGTGTGATTTAGTTGACGAAGATTTTTCAATGCCGAGAACCTCGATCAGAGAGCAAAAAAGACGTAAGGTTCACAATGGTGTAAAACTAAAATAGGATATACCGGGCTAGGATTCGAGTTAAAGGAACAACGGCTAAACCAACCACCCAAGATTGGAATCATCGAGCGAAAACACTTGACAACTTCCTCTAAGCAGCTTTTCTTGCCACCAGACCTTTCTCCATCAATTAGGAATCCGATGCCGTCACTAAACACATTCCTTAAATTGTAGCCATTTTTTGAGTGTTTATTTTTTGGTGTATAATCCGCATATATATCACCATTGCTCTTGATTTTCTTGACTGTATATCTCTAAAATGTCACCATATACACGTGTGATTTAGTTTATGAGGATTTTTCAAAGCCGAGAACCTTGATCAGAGAGTAAAAAAGGCGTAAGGTTCACAATGGTGTAAAACTAAAATGGGATATACCGGGCTAGGATTCGATTTACCGGAACAAGGGCCAAACCAACCACCCAAGAATGGAATTGTCGTGCTAAAACATTTGACAACCTCCTGGAAGCAGCTTTTCTTGCCACCAGACCATTCTCCATCAATTAAGAATTTGATGCCGTCACTAAGCACATTCCTTAAATTGTAGTCATTTTTTGAATGTTTATTTTTTTGTGTCTAATCTGCATATATATCACCATTGCTATTGATTTTCTTAATTGTATATCTCTTAAATGTCAACATATACACGTCTGATTTAGTTTACGAAGACTTTTCCATTCTGAGAACCTCGATCAGAGAGTAAAAAAGGCATAAGGTTCACAATGGTGTAAAACTAAAATGGATACACCAGACCAGGATTCGAGTTACAGGAATAAGGGCCAAACCAACCACCTAAGAATGGAATCGACGAGTGAAAACACTTGACAACCTCCTGGAAGCAGCTTTTCTTGCCACCAGACCTTTCTCAATTAATTAGGAATCCGATGCCATCACTAAACACATTCCTTAAATTGTAGCCTTTTTTTGAGTGTTTATTTTTTGGTGTCTAATCCGCATATATATATCACCATTGCTCTTGATTTTCTTGACTGTATATCTCTTAAATGTCATCATATACACGTATGATTTAGTTTATGAAGATTTTTAAATGCCGAGAACCTCAATCAGAGAGTAAAAAAGGCGTAAGGTTCACGATGGTGTAAAACTAAAATGGGATATACCGGGCTAGGATTCGAGTTACCGGAACAAGGGCCAAACCAACCACCCAGGAATGGAATCGTCGTGCGAAAAAACTTGACAACCTCCTAGAAGCAGCTTTTCTTGCCACCAGACCTTTCTCTATCAATTAGGAATCTTATTCCGTCGCTAAACATATTCCTTAAATTGTAACAATTTTTTGAGTGTTTATTTTTTGGTGTCTAATCTGCATAGATATCACCATTGCTTTTGATTTTCTTGACTGTATATCCCTTAAATGTCAACATATACACGTGTGATTTAGTTGACGAAGATTTTTCAATGCCGAGAACCTCGATCAGAGAGTAAAAAAGGCGTAAGGTTCACAATGGTGTAAAACTAAAATGGGATATACCGGGCTAGGATTCGAGTTACAAGAACAAGGGCTAAACCAACCACCCAAGGATGGAATCGTCGAGCGAAAACACTTGACAACCTCCTGGAAGCAGCTTTTCTCGCCACCAGACCTTTCTCCATCAATTAGGAATCTGATTCCGTCACTAAACATATTCCTTAAATTGTAGCCATTTTTTGAGTGTTTATTTTTTGGTGTCTAATCCGCATATATATCACCATTGCTCTTGATTTTCTTGACTCTATATCTCTTAAATGTCAAGATATACACGTGTGATTTAGTTGACGAAGATTTTTCAATGCGGAGAACCTCGATCAGAGAGTAAAAATGGCGTAAGGTTCACAATGGTGTAAAACTAAAATGGGATATACCGGGCTAGGATTCGAGTTACAGGAACAAGGGCTAATCCAACCACCCAAGAATGGAATCGTCGAGCGAAAACACTTGACAACCTCCTGGAAGCAACCTTTCTTGCTACCAGACCTTTCTCCATCAATTTGGAATCTGATTCCGTCACTAAACATATTCCTTAAATTGTAGCCATTTTTTGAGTGTTTATTTTTTGGTGTCTAATCCGCATATATATCACCATTGCTCTTGATTTTCTTGACTGTATATCCCTTAAATGTCAACATATACACGTGTGATTTAGTTGACGAATATTTTTCAATGCCGAGAACGTCGATCAGAGAGTAAAAAAGGCGTAAGGTTCACATTGGTGTAAAACTAAAATGGGATATACCGGGATAGGATTCGAGTTACAGGAACAAGGGTCAAAACAACCACCCAAGAATGGAATCGTCGACCGAAAACACTTGACAACCTCCAGGAAGCAGCTTTTCTTGCCACCAGACCTTTCTCCATCAATTAGGAATCTGATGCCGTCACTAAACACATTCCTTAAATTGTAGCCATTTTTTGAGTGTTTATTTTTTGGTGTCTAATCCGCATATATATCACCATTGCTCTTGATTTTCTTGATAGTATATCTCTTAAATGTCAACATATACACATGTAATATAGTTTACGTAGATTTTTCAATGCCGAGAACCTCAATTAGAGAGTAAAAAAGGTGTAAGGATCACAATAGTGTAAACCTAAAATGGGATATACCGATCCAGGATTCGAGTTACAGGAACAAGGGCCAAACCAACCACCCAGGAATGGAATCGTCGTGCGAAAACACTTGACAACCTCCTGGAAGCAGCTTTTCTTGCCACCAGACCTTTCTCCATCAATTAGGAATCTGATTCCGTCGCTAAACATATTCCTTAAATTGTAGCAATTTTTTGAGTGTTTATTTTTTGGTGTCTAATCCGCATATATATCACCATTGCTCTTGATTTTCTTGATAGTATATCTCTTAAATGTCAACATATACACGTGTAATTTAGTTTACGAAGATTTTTCAATGCTGAGAACCTCAATTAGAGAGTAAAAAAGGCGTAAGTTTCACAATGGTGTAAAGCTTTAATGGGATATACCGGGCTAGGATTCGAGTTATAGGAACAAGGGCCAAACCAACCACCCAAGAATGGAATCGTCGAGCGAAAACACTTGACAACCTCCTGGAAGCAGGTTTTATTGCCACCAGACGTCTCTCCATCAATTAGGAATCTGATGCCGTCACTAAACACCTTCTTTAAATTGTATCCATTTTTTGAGTGTTTATTTTTTGGTGTCTAATCCGCATATATATCACCATTGCTCTTGATTTTCTTTACTGTATATCTCTTAAATGTCAACATATACACGTGTGATTTAGTTTACAAAGATTTTTCAATGCCGAGAACCTCGATCAGAGTGTAAAAAAGGCGTAAGGTTCACAATGGTGTAAAACTAAAATGAGATATACCGGGCTAGGATTCGAGTTACGGGAACGAGGGCCAATCCAACCACCCAAGAATGGAATCGTCGAACAAAAACACTTGACCACCTCCTGGAAGCAGCTTTTCTTGCCACCAGACCTTTCTCCATCAATTAGGAATCTGATGCAATCACTAAACACATTCCTTAAATTGTAGCCATTTTTTGAGTGTTTATTTTTTGGTGTCAAATCCGCATATATATCACCATTGCTCTTAATTTTCTTGACTGTATATCTCTTAAATGTCAACATATACATGTGTGATTTAGTTTACGAAGGTTTTTCAATGTCGATAACCTCGATCAGAGAGTAAAAAAGGCGTAAGGTTAAGAATGGTGTAAAACAAAAATGGGATATAACGGGCTAGGATTCGAGTTACAGGAACAAGGGCCAAACCAACCACCTAAGAATGGAATCGTCTAGGGAAAACACTTGACAACCTCCTGGAAGCAGCTTTTCTTGCCACCTGACCATTCTCCATCAATTAGGAATCTGATGCCGTCACTAAACACATTCCTTAAATTGTAGCCATTTTTTGAGTGTTTATTTTTTGGTGTCTAATCACAATATATATCACCATTGCTCTTGATTTTCTTGACTGTATATCTCTAAAGTGTCAACATATACACGTGTGATTTAGTTTACGAAGATTTTTCAATGCCGAGAACCTCGATCAGAGAGTAACAAAGGCGTAAGGTTCACAAAGGTGTAAAACTAAAATGGGATATACCGGGCTAGGATTCGAGTTATAAGAACAAGGGTCAAAACAACCACCCAAGAATGGAATCGTCGAGCGAAAACACTTGACACCCTCCTGGAAGCAGCTTTTCTTGCCACCAGACCTTTCTCTATTAATTTGGAATCTGATAACGTTACAAAACACATTCTTTAAATTGTAGCCATTTTTTGAGTGTTTATTTTTTGGTGTCTAATCCGCATATATATCCCCATTGCTCTTGATTTTCTTTACAGTTATCTCTTAAAAGTCAACATAAACACGTGTGATTTAGTGTACGAAGATTTCTCAATGCCGAGAACCTCGATCAGAGAGTAAAAAAAGCGTAAGGTTCACAATGGTGTAAAACTAAAATGGGATATACCGGGCTAGGATTCGAGTTACAGGAACAAGGGTCAAAACAACCACCCAAGAATGGAATCGTCGAGCGAAAACACTTGACACCCTCCTGGAAGCAGCTTTTCTTGCCACCAGACCTTTCTCCATCAATTAGGAATCTGATCCCGTCACTAAACACATTCCTTAAATTGTAGCCAATTTTTTAGTGTTTATTTTTTAGTGTCTAATCCGCATATATATCACCATTGCTCTTGATTTTCTTGATAGTATATCTCTTAAATGTCAACATATACACGCGTAATTTAGTTTACGAAGATTTTTCAATGCCGAGAACCTCAATTAGAGAGTAAAAAAGGCGTAAGGTTCACAATAGTGTAAACCTAAAATGGGATATACCGGGCCAGGATTCGAGTTACAGGAACAAGGGCCAAACCAACCACCCATGAATGGAATCGTCGAGCGAAAACACTTGACAACCTCCTGGAAGCAGCTTATCATGCCACCAGACCTTTCTCCATCAATTAGGAATATGATTCCGTCACTAAACATATTCCTTAAATTATAGCCACTTTTTGAGTGTTTATTTTTTGGTGTCTAATCCGCATATATAAAATGGGATATACCGGGCTAGGATTCGAGTTACAAGAACAAGGGCTAAACCAACCACCCAAGGATGGAATCGTCGAGCGAAACCACTTGACAACCTCCTGGAAGAAGCTTTTCTCGCCACCAGACCTTTCTCCATCAATTAGGAATCTGATTCCGTCACTAAACATATTCCTTAAATTGTAGCCATTTTTTGAGTGTTTATTTTTTGGTGTCTAATCCGCATATATATCACCATTGCTCTTGATTTTATTGACTGTATATCTCTAAAATGTCAACATATACACGTGTGATTTAGTTTACGAAGATTTTTAAATGCCGAGAACCTCGATCAGAGAGTAAAAAAGGCGTAAGGTTCACAATGGTGTAAAACTAAATTGAGATATACCGGGCTAGGATTCGAGATACAGGAACAAGGGCAAACCAACCACCCAAGAATAGAATCGTCGAGCGAAAACACTTGACAACCTCCTGGAAGCAGCTTTTCTTGCCACCAGACCTTTCTCCATCAATTAGGAATCTGATGCCGTAAGTAAACACATTCCTTAAATTGTAGCCATTTTTTAGTATTTATTCTTTGGTGTCTAATCCGCATATATATCACCATTGCTCTTGATTTTCTTGACTGTATATCTCTTAAATGACAACATATACACGTGTGATTTAGTTTATGAATGTTTTTCAATGCCGAGAACCTCAATCAGAGAGTAAAAAAGGCGTAAGGTTCACGATGGTGTAAAACTAAAATGGGATATACCGGGTTAGGATTCGAGATACAGGAATAAGGGCCAAACCAACCACCCAAGAATAGAATCGTCGAGCGAAAACCCTTGACAACCTCTTGGAAGCAGCTTTTCTTTCCACCAGACCTTTCTCCATCAATTAGAAATCTGATTCCGTCACTAAACACATTCCTTAAATTGTAGCCATTTTTTGAGTGTTTATTTTTTGGTGTCTAATCCTCTTATATATATATATATATATATATATATATATATATATATATATATATATAGATATATATATATATATATATCACAATTGCTCTTGATTTTCTTGACTGTATATCACTTAAATGTGAACATATACATATGTGATTTAGTTTACGAAGATTTTTCAATGCCGAGAACCTCGATCAGAGATTAAAAAAGGCGTAAGGTTCACAATGGTGTAAAACTAAAATGGGATATACCGGGTTAGGATTCGAGTTAAAGGAACAAGGGCCAAAAAAAATAAAAGATAATATAGTGGATAGAAGGAACCTAGAACGGATGAGAAGGGCCAAACGAACCACCCAAGAATGGAATCGTCGAGCGAAAACACTTGACAACCACCTGGAAGCAGCTTTTCTTGCCACCAGACCTTTCTCCATCAATTAGGAATCTGATGCCGTCACTAAACACATTCCTTAAATTGTAGCCATTGTTTGAGTGTTTATTTTTAGGTGTCTAATCCGCGTATATATCACAATTGCTCTTGATTTTCTTATTTGTATAACTTTTAAATGTCAACATATACACGTGTGATTTAGTTTACGAAGATTTTTCAATGCCGAGAACCTCGATCAGAGAGTAAAAAAGGCGTAAGGTTCACAATGGTGTAAAACTAAAATGGGATATACCGAGCTAGGATTCGAGTTACAGGACCAAGGGACAAACCAACCCCCCAAGAATGGAATCGTCGAGCAAAAACACTTGACAACCTCCGAGAAGCAGCTTTTCTTACCACTAGACCTTTCTCTATCAATTAGGAATCCAATCCCGTCAGTAAACACATTCCTTAAATTGTAGCCATTTTTGAGTGTTTATTTTTTGGTATCTAATCCGCATATATATCACCATTGCTCTTGATTTTCTTGACTATATATCTCTTAAATGTCAACATATACATGTGTGATTTAGTTTACGAATATTTTTCAATGCCGAGAACCTCAATTAGAGAGTAAAAAGGCGAAAGGTTCACAATGGTGTAAAACTAAAATGGGATATACCGGGCTAGGATTCGAGTTACAGGAACAAGGGCCAAACCAACCACCAACGAAAGGAATCGCCGAGCGAAAACACTTGTCAACCTCCAGGAAGCAGCTTTTCTTGCCACCGGAGCTTTCTGCATCAATTAGGAATCCGATGCCATCACTAAACATACTCCTTAAATTGTAGCCATTTTTGAGTGTTTATTTTTTTCTGTCTAATCCGCATATATATCACCATTGCTCTTGATTTTGTTGACTGTATATCTCTTAAATGTCAACATATACACGTGTGATTTAGTTTACAAATATTTTTTCAACGCCGAGAACCTCGATCAGAGAGTAAAAAAGGCGTAAAGTTCACAATGGTGTAAAACTAAAATGCGATATACCGGGTTAGGATTCGAGTTACAGGACAAAGGCCAAACCAACCACCCAAGAATGGAATCGTCGAGCGAAAACACTTGACAACCTCCTGGAAGTAGCTTTTCTTGCCACCAGACCTTTCTCCATCAATTAGGAATCTAATGCCGTCACTAAACACATTCCTTAAATTATAGCCATTTTTTGAGTGTTTATTTTTTGGTGTCTAATCCGCATATATATCATCATTACTCTTGATTTTGTTGACTGCATATCTATTAAATGTCAACATATACACGTGTGATTTAGTTTACGAGGATTTTTCAATGCCGAGAACCTCGATCAGAGAGTAAAAAAGGCATAAGGTTCACAATGGTGTAAAACTAAAATGGGATATACCGGGCTAGGATTCTAGTTACAGGAACAAGGGCCAAACGAACCACCCAATAATGGAATCGTCGAGCGAAAACACTTGACAACCACCTGGAAGCAGCTTTTCTTGCCACCAAACCTTTCTCCATCAATTAGGAATCCGATGCCGTCACTAAACTCATTCCTTAAATTCTAGCCATTTTTTTAGTGTTTATTTTTTGGTGTCTAATCCGCATATATATCACCATTGCTCTTGATTTTCTTGACTGTATATCTATTAAATGTCAACATATACACGTGCGATTTAGTTTACGAAGATTTTTCAATGGCGAGAACCTCGATCAGAGAGTAAAAAAGGCGTAAGGTTCACAATGGTGTAAAACTAAAATGGGATATACCGGGCTAGGATTCGATTTACAGGAACAAGGGCCAAACCAACCACTCAAGAATGGAATCGTCGAGCGAAAACACTTGACAACCTCCGGGAAGCAGCTTTTCTTGCCATTAGGCCTTTCTTCATCAATTAGGAATCCTATGCCGTCAGTAAACACATTCCTTAAATTGTACCCATTGTTTGAGTGTTTAGTTTTTGGTATCTAATCCGCATATATATCACCATTGCTCTTGATTTTCTTGACTGTATATCTCTTAAATGTCAACATATACACGTGTGATTTAGTTTACGAATATTTTTCAATGCCGAGCACCTCGATTAGAGAGTAAAAAGGCGAAAGATTAACAATGGTGTAAAACTAAAATGTGATATACCGGGCTAGGATTCTAGTTACAGGAACAATGGCCAAACCCACCACCAAAGTAACGAACCGTCGAGCGAAAACACTTGTCAACCTCCAGGAAGCAGTTTTTCTTGCCATCAGACCTGTCGGCATCAATTAGGAATCCGATGCCATCACTAAACATATTCCTTAAATTGTAGCCATTTTTTGAGTGTTTATTTTTTGGTGTCTAATCCGCATATATATCACCATTGCCCTTGATTTTCTTGACTGTATATCTCTTAAATGTCAACGTATACACGTGTGATTTAGTTTACGAATATTTTTTCAATGCCGAGAACCTCGATCGGAGAGTAAAAAAGGCGTAAGGTTCACAATGGTGTAAAACTAAAATGGGATAACGGGCTTGGATTCGAGTTACAGGACAAAGGCCAAACCAACCACCCAAGAATGGAATCGTCGAGCGAAAACACTTGACAACCTCCTGGAAGCAGCTTTTCTTGCCACCAGACCTTTCTCCGTCAATTAGGAATCTAATGCCGTCACTAAACACATTCCTTAATTTGTAGCCATTTTTAGAGTGTTTATTTTTTGGTGTCTAATCCGCATATATATCATCATTGCTCTTGATTTTGTTGACTACATATCTATTAAATGTCAACATATACACGTGTGATTTAGTTTACGAGGATTTTTCAATGCCGAGAACCTCGATCAGAGAGTAAAAAAGGCGTAAGGTTCACAATGGTGTAATAAAATGGGATATACTGGGCTAGGATTCGAGTCACAGGAACAAGGGCCAAACCAACCACCCAAGAATAGAATCGTTGAGCGAAAACACTTGACAACCTCCTGGAAGCAGCTTTGCTTACCACATGACCTTTCTCCATCAATTAGGAATCTGATGCTGTCACTAAACACATTCCTAAAATTGTAGCCATTTTTTGAGTGTTTATTTTTTGGTGTCTAATCCGCATATATATCGCCATTGCTCTTTATTTTCTTGACTATATATCTCTTAAATGTCAACATATACACGTGTGATTTAGTTTAAGAAGGTTTTTCAATGCCGATAACCTCGATCAGAGAGTAAAAAAGGCGTAAGGTTAAGAATGGTGTAAAACAAAAATGGGATATACCGGGCTAGGATTCGAGTTACAGGAACAAGGGCAAACCAACCACCTAAGAATGGAATCGTCTAGTGAAAACACTTGACAACCTCCTGGAAGCAGCTTTTCTTGCCACCTGACCTTTCTCCATTAATTAGGAATCGGATGCCGTCACTAAACACATTCCTTAAATTGTAGCCATTTTTTTAGTGTTTATTTTTTGGTGTCTAATCCGCATATATATCACCATTGCTCTTGATTTTTTTGACTGTATATCTCTAAAGTGTCAACATATACACGTGTGATTTAATTTACGAAGATTTTTCAATGCCGAGAACCTCGATCAGAGAGTAAAAAAGGCGTAAGGTTCACAATGGTGTAAAATAAAATGGGATATACCAGGTTAGGAATCGAGTAACAGGAACAAGGGCAAAACCAACCACCCAAGAATGGAATCGTCGAGCGAAAACTCTTGACAACCTCCTGAAAGCAGCTTTTCTTTCCACCTGACCTTTCTCCATCAATTAGGAATCTGATGCCGTCACTAAACACATTCCTTAAATTGTATCCATTTTTTGAGTGTTTATTTTTTGGTGTCTAATCCGCACATATATCACCATTGCTCTTGATTTTCTTGAATGTATATCTCTTAAACGTTAACATATACACGTGTGATTTAGTTTACGAAGATTTTTCAATGCCGAGAACCTCGATCAGAGAGTAAAAAAGGCGTAAGGTTCACAATGGTGTAAAACTAAAATGGGATATACCGGGCTAGGATTCGAGTTACAAGAACAAGGGCAAAACCAAACACCCAAGATTGGAATCGTCTAGAAAAAACACTTGGCAACCTCCTGGAAGCAGCTTTTCTTGCCACCTGACCTTTCTCTGTTAATTTGGAATCTGATACCGTTACTAAACACATTCTTTAAATTGTAGCCATTTTTTGAGTGTTTATTTTTTGGTGTCTAATCCGCATATATATCACCATTGCTCTTGATTTTCTTTACTGTTATCTCTTAAATGTCAACATATACACGTGTGATTTAGTGTACGAAGATTTTTCAATGCCGAGAACCTCGATCAGAGAGTAAAAAAGGCGTAAGGTTCACAATGGTGTTAAACTAAAATGGGATATACCGGGCTAGGATTCGAGTTACAGGAACAAGGGCCAAACCAACCACCCAATAATGGAATTGTCGAGCGAAAACACTTAAAAACCTCCTGGAAGCAGCTTTTCTTGGCACCAGACCTTTCTCTATCATTTAGGAATCTGATGCCGTCACTAAACACATTCCTTAAATTGTAGCCATTTTTTGAATGTTTATGTTTTGGTGTCTAATCCGCATATATATCACCATTGCTCTTGATTTTCTTGACTATATATCTCTTAAATGTTAACATATCACGTGTGATTTAGTTTACGAAGATTTTTGAATGCCGAGAACCTCGATCAGAGAGTAAAAAAGGCGTAAGGTTCACAATGCTGTAAAACTAAAATGGGCTATAACGGGCTTGGATTCGAGTTACAAGAACAACGACCAAACCAACCACCCAAGAATGGAAACGTCGAGCGAAAACATTTGACAACCTCCTGGAAGCAGCTTTTCTTGCAACCTGACCTTTCTCCATCAATTAGGAATCTGATGCCGTCACTAAACACATTCCTTAAATTGTAGCCATTTTTTGAGTGTTTATTTTTTGGTGTCTAATCCGCATATATATCATCATTGCTCTTGATTTCCTTGACTGTGTATCTCTTAAATGTCAACATACACACGTGTGATTTAATTTACGAAGATTTTTCAATGCTGAGAACCTCGATCAGAGAGTAAAAAAGGCGTAAGGTTCACAACGGTGTAAAACGTAAATGGGATATACCGGGCTAGGATTCTAGTTACAGGAACAAGGGCCAAACCAACCACCCAAAAATGGAATCGTCAAGCGAAAACACTTGACAACCTCCTGGAAGCAGCTTTTCTTGCTACCTGACATTTCTCCATCAATTAGGAATCTAATGTCGTCACTAAACACATTCCTTAAATTGTAGCCATTTTTTGAGTGTTTATTTTTTGGTGTCTAATTCGCATATATATCACCATTGCTCTTGATTTTCTTGACTGTATATCTCTTAAATATCAACATATACATGTGTGATTTAGTTTACGGAGATTTTTCAATGCCGGGAACCTCGATTAGAGAGTAAAAAAGGCGTAAGGTTAACAATGGTGTAAAACTAAAATGTGATATACCGGGTTAGGATTCAAGTTACAAGAACAAGGGCCAAACCAACCACCCAAGAATGGAATCGTTGAGCGAAAACACTTGACAACATCCTGGAAGCAGCTTTTCTTGCCTCCTGACCTTTCTCTATTAATTTGGAATCTGATGCCGTCACTAAACACATTCCTTAAATTGTAGCCATTTTTTGAGTGTTTATTTTTTGGTGTCTAATCCGCATATATATCACCATCACTCTTGATTTTCTTGACTGTATATCTCTTAAATGTCAACATATACACGTATGATGTAGTTTACGAAGATTTTTCAATGCCGAGAACTTCGATCAGAGAGTAGAAAAGGCGTAAGGTTCACAATGGTGTATAACTAAAATGGGATATGCCGGACTAGAATTCGAGTTACAGGAACAAGGGCCAAACCAACCACCCAAGAATGGAATTGTCGAGTGAAAACAATTGACAACCTCCTCGAAGCAGCTTTTCTTGCCACCGGACCTTTCTCCATCTATTAGGAATCTGATGCCATCACTAAACACATTCCTTAAATTGTAGCCATTTTTTGAGTGTTTATTTTTTGGTGTTTAATCCGCATATATATCACCATTGCTCTTGATTTTCTTGACTGTATATCTCTTAAATGTCAACATATACACGTGTGATTTAGTTTACGAAGATTTTTCAATGCCGAGAACCTCGATCAGAGAGTAAAAATGGCGTATGGTACACAATGGTGTAAAACTAAAATGGGATATACCGTGCTAGGATTCGAGTTACAGGAACAAGTGCAAAACCAACCACCCAAGAATGGAATCGTCGAGCGAAAACACTTGACAACCTCCTGAAAGCAGCTTTTCTTGCCACCTGACCTTTCTCCATCAACTAGGAATCTGTTGCCGTCACTAAACACATTCCTTAAATTGTAGCCATTTTTTGAGTGTTTATTTTTTGGTGTCTAATCCGCATATATATCACCATTGTTCTTGATTTTCTTGACTGTATATCTCTTAAATGTCAACATATACAGGTGTGATTTAGTTTACGATGATTTTTCAATGCCAAGAACCTCAATTAGATAGTAAAAAAGGCGTAAGGTTCACAATGGTGTAAAACTAAAATGGGATTTACCAGGCTAGGATTCTAGTTACAGGAACAAGGGCAAAACCAACCACCTTAAAATGGAATCGTCGAGTGAAAACACCTGACAACCTCCTGTAAAAAGCTTTTCTTGCCCTCTGACCTTTCTCCATCAATTAGGAATCTGATTCGGTCACTAAACACATTCCTTAAATTGTAGCCATTTTTTGAGTGTTCATTTTTTGGTGTCTAATCTGCATATATATCACCATTACTCTTAATTTTTTTTGATTGTATATCTCTTAAATGTCAACATATACACGTGTGATTTAGTTTACGAAGAATTTTCAATGCCGAGAACCTCGATCAGAGAGTAAAAAAGGCGTAAAGTTCACAATGGTGTAAAACTAAAATGGGATATACCGGGCTAGGATTCGAGTTACAGGAACAAGGGCCAAACCATCCACCCAAGAATGGAATCGTCGACCGAAAACAATTGACAACCTCCTGGAAGCGGCTTTTCTTGCCACCAGAAGTTTCTCCATCAATTAGGAGTCTGATGCCGTTACTAAACACATTTCTTAAATAGTAGCCATTTTTTGAGTGTTTATTTGTTGGTGTCTAATCCGCATATATATCACCATTGCTCTTGATTTTCATGACTGTATATCTCTTAAATGTCAACATATACACGTGTGATTTAGTTTACGGAGATTTTTCAATGCCGATAACCTCGACCAGAGAGTAAAAAAGGCGTAAGGTTCACAATGGTGTAAAACTAAAATGGGATATACCGGGCTGAGATTCGAGTTACAGGAACAAGGGCAAAAACCAACCACCCAAGAATGGAATCGTCGAGCGAAAACACTTGACAAACTCTTGGAAGCAGCTTTTCTTGCCACCTGACCTTTCTCCATCAATTAGGAATCCAATGCCGTCACTAAACACATTCCTTAAATTATAGCCATTTTTTGAGTGTTTATTTATTGGTGTCTAATCCGCATATATATCACCATTGCTCTTGATTTTCTTGAATGTATATCTCTTAAATGTTAACATATACATGTGTGATTTAGTTTACGAAGATTCTTCAATGCCGAGAACCTCGATCAGAGAGTAAAAAAGGTGTAAGGTTCACAATGGTGTAAAACTGAAATGGGATATACCGGGCTAGGATTCGAGTTACAGGAACAAGGGCAAAACCAACCACCCAAAAATGGAATCGTCGAGCGAAAACACTTGACAACCTCCTGGAAGCAGCTTTTCATGCCACCTGACCTTTCTCTATCAATTAGGAATCTGATTCTGTCACTAAACACATTCCTTAAATTGTAGCCATTTTTTGAGTGTTTATTTTTTGGTGTCTAATCCGCATATATATCACCATTGCTCTTGATTTTCATGACTGTATATCTCCTAAATGTCAACATATACACGTGTGATTTAGTTTACGAATATTTTTCAATGCCGAGAACGTCGATCGGAGAGTAAAAAAGGAGTAGGGTTCACAATGGTGTAAAACTAAAATGGAATATAACAGCCTAGGATTAGAGTTACAGGAACAAAGGCCAAACCAACCACCAAAGAATGGAATTGTCGTGCGAAAACACTTGACAACCTCCTGGAAGCAGCTTTTCATGCCACCAGACCTTTCTCCATCAATTAGGAATCTGATGCCGTCACTAAACACATTCCTTAAATTGTATCCATTTTTTGAGTGTTTATTTTTTGGTGTCTAATCCGCATATATATCACCATTGCTCTTGATTTTCTTGACTGTATATCTCTTAAATGTCAACATATACAAATGTGATTTAGTTTACGAGGATTTTTCATTGCCGATATCCTAGATCAGAGAGTAAAAAAGGCGTAAGGTTCAGAATGGTGTAAAACTAAAATGGGATATAACGGCCTAGGATTAGAGTTACAGGAACAAAGGCAAAACCAACCACCAAAGAATGGAATTGTCGAGCGAAAACACTTGACAACCTCCTGGAAGCAGCTTTTCTTGCCACCAGACCATTCTCCATCAATTAGGAATCTGATGCCGTCACTAAACACATTCCTTAAATTGTATCCATTTTTTTAGTGTTTATTTTTTGGTGTCTAATCCGCATATATATAAGCATTGCTCTTGATTTTCTTGATTGTATATCTCTTAAATGACAACATATACACGTGTGATTTAGCTTACGAAGATTTTTCAATGCCTACAACCTCGATCAGAGAGTAAAAAAAGCGTAAGTTTCACAATGGTGTAAAACTAAAATGGGATATACCGGGCTAGGATTCGAGTTACAGGAACAAGGGCCAAACCAACCACCCAAGAATGGAATCGTCGAGCGAAAACACTTGACAACCTCCTGGAAGCAGCTTTTCTTGCCACCAGACCTTTCTCCAACAATTAGGAATCTGATGCCGTCAATAAACACATTCCTTAAATTGTAGCCATTTTTAAGTGTTTATTTTTTGGTGTCTAATCCGCATATATATCACCATTTCTCTTGATTTTCTTGATTGTATATCTCTTAAATGTCAACATATACACGTGTAATTTAGTTTACGAATATTTTCAATGCCGAGAACCTCGATCGGAGAGTAAAAAAGGCGTAGGGTTCACAATGGTGTACAACTAAAATGGGATATAACGGCCTAGGATTAGAGTTACAGGAACAAAGGCCAAACCAACCACCAAAGAATGGAATTGTCGAGCGAAAACACTTGACAACCTCCTAGAAGCAACTTTTCTTGCCACCAGACCTTTCTCCATCAATTAGGAATCTGATGCCGTCACTAAACACATTCCTTAAATTGTATCCATTTTTTGAGTGTTTATTTTTTGGTGTCTAATCCGCATATATATCACCATTGCTCTTGATTTTCTTGACTGTATATCTCTTAAATGTCAACATATAGACGTGTGATTTAGTTTACGAAGATTTTTCAATGCCGAGAACCTCGATCAGAGAGTAAACAAGGCGTAAGGTTCACATTGGTGTAAAACTAAAATGGGATATACCGGGCTAGGATTGGAGTTACAGGAAACAAGGGCAAAACCAACCACCCAAGAATGGAATCGTTGAGCGAAAACACTTGACAACCTTCTGGAAGCAGCTTTTCTTGCCACCTGACCTTTCTCCATCAATTAGGATTCCGCTGCCGTCACTAAACACATTTCTTAAATTGTAGCCATTTTTTGAGTGTTTATTTTTTGGTGTCTAATCCGCATATATATCAACATTGCTCTTGATTTTTTTGAGTGTATATCTCTTAAATGTCAACATATACACGTGTGATTTAGTTTACGAAGATTTTTCAATGCCGAGAACCTCGATCAGAGAGTAAAAAAGGCGTAAAGTTCACAATGGTGTAAAACTAAAATGGGATATAACGGGCTAGGATTCGAGTTAAAGGAACAAGGGCCAAACCAACCGCCCAAGAATGGAATCGTCGAGCGGAAACACTTGACAACCTACTGCAAGCAGCTTTTCTTTCCACCAGACGTTTCTCCATCAATTAGGAATCTGATGTCGTTACTAAACACATTCCTTAAATTGTAGCCATTTTTTGAGTGTTTATTTTTTGGTGTCTAATCCGCTTATATATCACCATTGCTCTTGATTTTCATGACTGTATATCTCTTAAATGTCAACATATACACGTGTGATTTAGTTTATGAATATTTTTCAATGCCAAGAACCTCGATCAGAGAGTAAAAAAGGCGTAAGGTTCACAATGGAGTAAAACTAAAATGGGATATACCGGGCTAGGATTCGAGTTACAGGAACAAGGGCCAAACCAACCACCCAAGAATGGAATCGTCGAGCGAAAACACTTGACAACCTCCTTGAAGCAGCTTTTCTTGCCACCAGACCTTTCTCCAACAATTAGAAATCTGATGCCGTCAACAAACACATTACTTAAATTGTAGCCATTTTTTGAGTGTTTATTTTTTGGTGTCTAATCCGCATATATATCACCATTGCTCTTGATATTCTTGACTATATATCTCTTAAATGTCAACATATACACATCTGATTTAGTTTACGAAGATTTTTCAATGCCGAGATCCTCAATCAGAGAGTAAAACAGGCGAAAGGTTCACAATGGTGTAAAACTAAAATGGGATATACCGGGATAGGATTAGAGCTACAGGAACAAGGACCAAACCAACCACCCAAGAATGGAATCGTTGAGCGAAAACACTTGACAACCTCCTGGAAATAGCTTTTCTTGCCACCTGACCTTTCTGCATCAATTAGGAATCTGATGCGGTCACTAAACACATTCCTTAAATTGTAGCCATTTTTTGAGTGTTTATTTTTTGGTGTCTAATCCGCATATATATCACCATTGCTCTTGATTTTCTTGATTGTATATCTCTTAAATGTCAACATATACACGTGTGATTTAGTTTCCGAAGATTTTTCAATGCCGAGAACCTCGATCAGAGAGTATAAAAGACGTAAAGTTCACAATGGTGTAAAACTAAAATGGGATATACCGGGCTAGGATTCGAGTTACAGGAACAAGGGCCAAACCAACCACCCAAGAATGGAATCGTCGAGCGAAAACACTTGACAACCTCCTGGAAATAGCTTTTCTTGCCACCAGACCTTTCTGCATCAATTAGGAATCTGATGCGGTCACTAAACATATTCCTTAAATTGTAGCCATTTTTTGATTGTTTATTTTTTGGTGTCTAATCCGCATATATATCACAATTGCTCTTGATTTTCTTGATTGTATATCTCTTAAATGTCAACATATACACGTGTGATTTAGTTTCCGAAGATTTTTCAATGCCGAGAACCTCGATCAGAGAGTAAAAAAGACGTAAAGTTCACAATGGTGTAAAACTAAAATTGGATATACCGGGCTAGGATTCGAGTTACAGGAACAAGGGCCAAACCAACCACCCAAGAATGGAATCGTCGAGCAAAAACACTTGACAACCTCCTGGAAGCAGCTTTTCTTGCCACCAGACGTTTCTACATCAATTAGGAGTGTGATGCCGTTACTAAACACATTCCTTAAATTGTAGCCATTTTTTGAGTGTTTATTTTTTGGTGTCTAATCCGTATATATATCACCATTGCTCTTGATTTTCTTGAATGTATATCTCTTAAATGTCAACATATACACGTGTGATTTAGTTTACGAAGATTTTTCATTGGCGAGAACCTCGATCAGAGAGTAAACAAGGCATAAGGTTCACAATGGTGTAAAACTAAAATGGGATATACCGTGCAAGGATTCGAGTTACAGGAACAAGGGCAAAACCAACCACCCAAGAATGGAATCGTTGAGCAAATGTTGGTGCATGTGTCTGTCGACTTCGTCTTATAAGTCAAATCAAACTTACAGGAGAAGATAGAATGAAGATTCTTCAAAGACAAATCGTTACAATGATAGAAAACTGAGAAATGATGAGTACTACAAATCAAATCAGTGTTATGATTTGAGTGTTTGGTTTGAAAATGGAGAACGGTATGATAACAAGGTGTGTTACAAATGTGGTTTTGATGGACACATTGCTGTTAACTGCCAGAGTCAGAGTTTTGAGACGAGAAGATACTTTGAATGTCAAATCAAAGGTCACATTGCTAGAGATTGCCCAATGAGATCAAAGGGAGGATCTAGGGCTGAATCTCAGAGAACGGTGAAGAAAACAGTCAAAGTCGAAGAAAAGCCCAAAGAACAGAAAATAAAACTGTCGCAAGGGCAGAAAGACAGACTGAGAAAGAAAAGGAAGAAGGCAAGAGAGTATCTTGAAAAGATTTTGTCCTCGGATACAACAGTTGATTCAGATAAAAGTTCTGATAAATCGTTTTGCTCTTCAAAGTATGATCAGTCAAGCAAAACGAATTCATCAGATACAAATCTGAGGACAAAAGAAAGGATTAAGAAAGAAAAATTGACTAATCAAACTGATAAAAAATTAAAGAAAGTTAATTTTTCAGATAAAATCTTTATCAAAGTTTTTGAGAATAAAAGAAACTGTGAAAGGTCGTTCATGTCACAGGTTGATGGATTTGGAAAACCTAAATCCTGTGTGGATTGGGTTCCAATAAAGGTTGGCAATGAATTTGTTTCTTTGGAAACAAAAGAGCCACTTTCTGGCGATGAATTTGTTTCTTCGGAAGCAAAAGAGCCATGTTTTGGCGATGAATCTGATTCGTCAAAGTCAGAGGAGCCACGTGTTGATCTAAAAAGAGAAAAGTCAGTTCTGCAAAAGGATGATGTCAACTTTCCATCATTGCAGGCTAAAAATTTCAAATCAAAAAATGTTCAGAAACCGAGTGATAATAACTCGGAATCACCCAAGAACCGTCAGACTTGGGTGGATCTCTTTAAATAAAAATCCTGACTTACCGGAGCTCCCAAGTTGGTAATCGTGGAGCAGGAATCGGCATTTTTCTTGAGAAATTCACTTTGGTGATATTTCGAATTTCAAAGGATTAATCAAGGAGATTAAGTTGTACTTGTTTTATCTTTCCAACAAGTGGTAGTTGTTGGTAAAACCTAAAAATGTTAAATTTTTCAAAAGTGGTTAAAGAAGAACAAAGTGATGAAATGAACCCCTAACCTACAAGTGGTTTGTAAAATCAACAAAACTAATTTTCCGGAAAAACCATTTTGATTAAAACAAACTTAAGTGTTTTGAAATCATAATGGGAAAATAGTTTGTTGTAAGGGGGAGTTCTGATTGTTTTATGCATAGCGGATGGCGATTTGAAACAATTCGATATCAGTTTGTTACTTTATTTGTACAGTTTGTTTTCAAATTTTTCCAGAAAATCAAAATTTGAAATATAATTTTGATTTTAGGGGGAGTAAAATTTTTTAAAAAAAAATTAAAAAATTTGAAAAATTCAAAAACATTGAAAAAGCAAAAATGAGTTTTGTTGTGAATAAGAGGAAATGATAGTAAATCAGTGGACTATCACAGCACGCTAAAGAAATGAAATGTCAAATGTGATAAACGGTCTCACTAAAGATGTGACGATAGGCTCAGCTAGACTAGTAGATTTGCGATAACAATACAAACTTAAATGAAAAAGCCTAGTTCTAGTGGGAAACATGGTTGAAAGCATAGTACTTAGTTTTATCCTTCGTGACTGTGTACCTACACTGTAATCGCTGAATGCTAAAAGAGCATAAAAACCAGTCAGTTTGTGAAATTTCACAACTTGCTGAAAAAGTCACTGTGATTGTGCATTTTATTTTGAAAAAGATTTAAACTTGTTTGTTTTCTTTATTTTGTTTAAGCATTGGACATCCTCTGCGTATACGTGAGTATCGAACTGGATGCTAGTGCCTAACGTCCTGCTTTATTTTTATTGGTGTTTCGTTTAAATCTTGGATCACCTCTGCGTATATGTGAATATCGAACTGGTGGTTAAGATCTAAACATCTTCAACTTGTTTTTATTTCTTATTTTGTTTAAACATTGGACTTTCTCTGCGTATCGAAAGATCGACCTGATTGTTAATGTTTAAACACTCTGTGTTGTTTTCGCACATATCACAGTTGATGAAAGTTTAAAGGCATTACTTGAGTCAGTGTATTGCATGATGAGGGGATATGCTGAGATCATGGGGTCCATAAGAATTTAGTGCAAAATTAATATACCTTAACGTATCGGTAAGCATTTCGAAAGTTTTTAGATTGAGTTTAAGAGGATAACAATATCGTCAATCTAAATGAATCGTTTAGAACTTAAAGTGTTTAAAGCTCAACGGTGCTAGTGATTTATCTCAAAAACTGATATGATCCTCTTATACAGGCTCACAAAAATATTGTTTGTAAATATTTCTTTACTGATTTTCATTAAATACAAAACCCAAAAAGATTTTAGTGCGTTTTAGCATAAAATTTTGAAAAATACAAAAAGATTTTCGACAACTGATGTTGGAAAGCTGATTTTCAAAATTCCAAGTGCTAAACATGATAAACAATGGTTTGGGTGAATTTGTTTGAGAAGTAAGAAATAATTTTGAAATGTTTAGATGGTTCATTAATTTGAATCAAGATTTAGAATTTCTAAAATTAAAAAATTTATCAAATGTAAAAATGTGTTTATCTTACAAGTGGTAGAGGATTGTGCAGGATAACGGCTATGGGAGAGCTAGGTTCCGATACCTGAGGACTTTCTGCATAAAACCTGAACAGTGTTTAAAGCCAGGTTTCAATCCAAAGCTTGTGAGAGAACTATTCCAGACTGCGATCCCAGCTAATTGAAAGGGGGAGTCTGAAGACATTAAAAGCCAGGTTGATCCAAGAGGGAGTCTGAAGATGTGAGAGCCAGATTCAGATCCTGGAATTACGTTCAAATGCTGATGAACTTAAGGAATCAAGAGACCTGATCAAGAGAGGATAAAATCAGGTCAAGATTCTGATAGAGAAAGTAAAAGAGAGAGGGAGAAGAGAAAAGATTGAGGATGCTTACAATGGAGAATACTTTGGAAGAGAGCACGTAGACTGATAAAGATTGAAGACTTGACATGCTGAAGACTAATACTGAAGACTCGTCGACATCCAAGGGGGAGTCTGTTGGTGCATATGTCTGTCGACTTCGTCTTATATCAAGTCTTGTAATAGTGTAGAAAGTTCAGGGCACGAAATACGAGAAAAGTATGTTTGTGACCATTTCGCACGAAATGGAACAAGACCATTTCGCACGAAATGGACATTATCCATTTCGCACGAAATGAGTTTTGGACATTTCGTACGAAATGATCTGCCTATAAAAACTTGTCCTGTTCATTTCGTTTGTATCTATCTGATTCCGGTGCCGAAGTGCTGCCGAAGTGTCTCCAGCTTGTAAAACGTTGTGTTTTCAATATACGAGACAGTTTAAAGTGATTCTTGTGCAAATCAGCTGAAATAACTTTGATACGATTGAATTCCGCCTCTCGTATTGGATAGAAATCTTCTGAACGACTCGTTTTGGTCGTGCAAACGATCCTAGAAAGTGTCTCCTGTAAGAATGGTGTAAACTTTTATTTGACTTTTATAAGTGGTGCAGGTTTGACCACAGTGCTCAAAAGTCAAATCAAACTTACAGGAGAAGATGGAATGAAGATTCTTCAAAGACAAATCATTACAATGATAGAAAACTGAGAAATGATGAGTACTACAAATCAAATCAGTGTTATGATTTGAGTGTTTGGTTTGAAAATGGAGAACGGTATGATAACAGGGTGTGTTACAAATGTGGTTTTGAAGGACACATTGCTGTTAACTGCCAGAGTCAGAGTTTTGAGGCGAGTAGATGTTTTGAATGTCAAATCAAAGGTCACATTGCTAGAGATTGCCCAATGAGATCAAAGGGAGGATCGAGGGCTGAATCTCAGAGAACGGTGAAGAAAACAGTCAAAGTCGAAGAAAAGCCCAAAGAACAGAAAATAAAACTGTCGCAAGGGCAGAAAGACAGACTGAGAAAGAAAAGGAAGAAGGCAAGAGAGTATCTTGAAAAGATTTTGTCCTCGGATACAACACTTGATTCAGATAAAAGTTCTGATAAATCGTTTTGCTCTTCAAAGAATGATCAGTCAAGCAAAACGAATTCATCAGATACAAATCCGAGGACAAAAGAAAGGATTAAGAAAGAAAAATTGACTAATCAAACTGATAAAAAATCAAAGAAAGTTAATTTTTCAGATAAAATCTTTATCAAAGTTTTTGAGAATAAAAGAAACTGTGAAAGGTCGTTCATGTCACAGGTTGATGGATTTGGAAAACCTAAATCCTGTGTGGCGATTTGAAGCAATTCGATATCAGTTTGTTACTTTATTTGTACAGTTTGTTTTCAAATTTTTCCAGAAAATCAAAATTTGAAATATAATTTTGATTTTAGGGGGAGTAAAATTTTTTTTAAAAAAAATTAGAAAATTTGAAAATGCCAAAAACATTGAAAAAGCAAAAATGAGTTTTATTGTGAATAAGAGGAAATGATAGTAAATCAGTGGACTATCATAGCACGCTAAAGAAATGAAATGTCAAATGCGATAAATGGTCTCACTAAAGATGTGACGATAGGCTCAGCTAGACTAGTAGATTTGCAATAACGATACAAACTTAAATGAAAAAGCCTAGTTCTAGTGGGAAACATGGTTGAAAGCATAGTACTTAGTTTTATCCTTCGTGACTGTGTACCTACTCAGTAATCGCTGAATGCTAAAAGAGCATAAAAACCAGTCAGTTTGTGAACTTTCACAACTTACTGAAAAAGTCACTGTGATTGTGCATTTTATTTTGCAAAGACTTAAACTTGTTTGATTTCTTTATTTTGTTTAAGCATTGGACATCCTCTGTGTATACGTGAGTATCGAACGGGATGTTAGTGCCTGAACATTCTGCTTTATTTTTATTGGTGTTTCGTTTAAATCGTGGATCACCTCTGCATATATGTGAATATCGAACTGGTGGTTAAGATCTAAACATCTTCAACTTGTTTTTATTTCTTATTTTGTTTAAACATTGGACTTTCTCTGCGTATCGAAAGATCGACCTGATTGTTAATGTTTAAACATTCTGCGTTGTTTTTGCACATATCACAGTTGATAAAAGTTTAAAGGCATTACTTGAGTCAGTGTATTGCATGATGAGGGGATATGCTGAAATTGTGGGGTCCATAAGAATTTAGTGCAAAATTAATATATCTTAAACGTATCAGTAAGCATTTCAAAAAATTTTAGCTTGTGTTTAAGAGGACATTTATATCGTCAATCTATGTGAATCGTTTAGAACTTAAAGTGTTTAAAGCTCAACGGTGCTAGTGATTTGTCTCAAAAAACTGATATGATCCTCTTTCACAGGCTCACAAAAATATTGTTTGTAAATATTTCTTTACTGTTTTTTCTTTAATGAGTTTTAGCATAAAACTTTGAAAAATCAAAAATATTTTATTTCATCTTATTTTCGACAACTGAGTTTGGAAAGCTGATTTTCAAAATTCTTAGTGCTAAACATGATGAACAGGGTTGGGAGAGTTTTGAGGTGTGAAATAATTTTGAAATGTTTAGATGGTTCATTAATTTGAATCAAAATTGTGAATGTTTCAAATTTGAGAAAATTATCAAATGTCAAAATTTGTCTATCTTACAAGTGGTAGAATATTGTGCAAGTTAAAGCCAGGTTTCTGATCCTGTTGCTACGGAGAGCCAGGAGATGTTTCAGATCCTGTGAAAGCCTGAGCAGAGTTTGAACCGGGAAATGATTTTAAGACAATAGCAAATTCTAGACCGCGATCCCAGCTGATTGATAGGGGGAGTCTGATGATGTTAGAGCCAGATTCAAATCCTGGAACAATAATCAAGACAAGAAGTTGCGGATGATGAAAGAGAGGAGAGAAGTTTATATATGCTTACAATGTCAGATTCTTTAGAAGGAGCTTGAAGACTGATCAAGACTGAAGACTTGACATACTGAAAACTCGACATTGTAGACTCGTCGACATCCAAGGGGGAGTCTGTTGGTGCATGTGTTTGTCGACTTCGCCTTGTATCGAGTCGTGTGTCTAGATAGGATTGAATGGAGCTCAAAATACGAGAAAACAGGTTTTGTAGGATGAGAAACCATTTCGCACGAAATGGTGTCTAGGCCATTTCGTACGAAATGGACTTTGTCCAATTCGCACGAAATGAGTCTTAACCATTTCGTACAAAATGGATTCCCTATAAATACCTGTGCTTTCAATTCATTTGTATCTTTTCTGATTCCGGCGTCGAGGTGCTACCGAAGTGTCTCTAGCCTGTAAACGTCGTGAAATCAATAAACAAGACAGATTAATGTGAATCTAGTGCAATACAAGCTGAACGAAGACTAAATCACTGAATTCCGCCTCTGATTTAGTCTGACATCTCTTCTGAACGACTCGTTTTGGTCGTACAAACGATCCTACAGCGAAAACACTTGACAACCTCCAGGAAGCAGCTTTTCTTGCCACCTAACCTTTCTCCATCAATTAGGAATCCGATGCCGTCACTAAACACATTCCTTAAATTGTAGCCATTTTTTGAGAGTTTATTTTTTGGTGTCTAATCCGCATATATATCATCGTTGCTCTTGATTTTCTTGAATGTATATCTCTTAAATGTAAACATATACACGTGTGATTTAGTTTACGAAGATTTTTCAATGCCGAGAACCTCGATCAGAGAGTAAAAAAGGCGTAAAGTTCACAATGGTGTAAAATTAAAATGGGATATACCGGGCTAGGATTCGAGTTAAAGGAACATGGGCCAAACCAACCACCCAAGAATGGAATCGTCGAGCGAAAACACTTGACAACCTCCTGCAAGCAGCTTTTCTTGCCACCAGATGTTTCTCCATCAATTAGGAATCTGATGCCGTTACTAAACACATTCCTTAAATTGTAGCCATTTTTAGTGTTTATTTTTTTGGTGTCTAATCCGCATATATATCACCATTGCTCTTGATTTTCATGACTGTATATGTCTTAAATGTCAACATATACACGTGTGATTTAGTTTACGAAAATTTTTCAATGACGATAATCTCGATCAGAGAGTAAAAAAGGCGTAAGGTTCGCAATGGTGTAAAACTAAAATGGGATATACCGGGCTAGGATTCGAGTTACATGAACAAGGGCCAAACCAACCACCCAAAAATGGAATTGTCGAGCGAAAACACTTGACAACCTCCTGGAAGCAGCTTTTCTTGCCACCAGACCTTTCTCCATCAATTAGTAATCTGATGTCGTTGTCACACCATGACTTTTGCGGAAGCGTATGATGTGTGACTGGTTTAATATCATTGCATTCAATCATAATAATCAACTACATAATCAAAACGATGTTCATCCATTCATAAAATTTAAAGTATTACAAACACTAGTTACTTAAGTTTTAAAACACAACCTTCGACTAAGTCACAAACCAACAAAAGTGGATGACATCTAAACTTGAAATTTACTTCTAGAAAGAACACCCGCGCCCAAGATCCAACCTGTTACCTAAAATACATGTAATTTTGGAAAACATCAACAAAAGTTGAGCGAGTTCATGCGTTTTGTGTGAGTACTGGCAAACTTGTAAACCCTTGAGAGACTCTTTTGAAAACAGGTATGAAAAGCATTTATGAACATATCAGATAAATGTTTTACAAGGACATTAAAGCATGTGAGGACATAGGGAGCACTCGAAATGAGTAGGCTTATACCTAGTCGATTTCCCTCGACTATGTTGAATTCCCCTTCGACTATGTCAATTCACCTTGACTATGTCAATTCACCTTGACTATTGTCGATTCACCTCAACTAATGTCGATTCACCTCGACTGGGACACCGAAGCACTCAAGTGGTCACAGGTACCATGAGTGGGGTTCGGCCGTACCCGTTAGATCTAACCTTCGTCCCTAATTAAGAATTAATGGCATTTCAAATTTAGTCTATGTTCACATGATCTAATAGTTCATTTCATAGTCATTACATACCGTTTAAACATTCGTAACATGTATTCCACCCCCGAGAGTTATAAAACCAAAAACAGTTAAGAGAAAAGGGGGACATGAACTCACTATTTTTCTTCTTCGGTACTCGTAACTCAAATATCGTCAGCAAACACGACTACCTACAATGTACTAGGGTCTATTAGACGAACGAGCCGTGCCTTGCCTTAGTATTTACGTTTTTGAGTTACGTTTCTTTTATGCCTTCAATATTATTCCAAGTTATAATTTCTTGTTAAAATTATAATTATTTTAACTTTAAATTATATTTAATTTTGGGAATAATTGTTAAACAATATTTTTGTAACAATACTTCTCAAGTATTTATTTTCGTATTTCATTCCCAAGGATGGGGTATCTCATACATGTATATTTGCATTCTTGTATTTGTTGTCCCAAAATAATATATTTCCAAGTCTAACTTAGAAAATATATATATATATATATATATATAAACTTATTTTGTCCCAAAAATAATGTATTTCAAGAAAATATATATTTTTCTCAAAAATCATATATCTTCTAAATATACTAAGAAAATATATTTTTACTTCCAAAATAATATATTCTCTCTTTGTTGAAAATATGATATACTTTGTAATAAAAATCATATTTTCATTTCTTTTGTATCCAAAATAGTATTTACCAAAAATATGTTCATAGATGTATTTTCCGGAATATTTGTAAGTTACATTATATCGTTAAGTTTCACAATATTAAGTGGGTAACTTATATATGTATTCCTTGTGATTTTTGGTATTATTTTGGATTGTAAATTCTTGGTATTTGTTAAGTTATATTATATTAATCCTAAAATAATATAACTAATACACCAAGTATACAAATAATCACACACAATGTGTCTTTAATGTAAATATATATTCTAAATACATATTTGCCCATTTTTATTTATAAAAACCAACCTCCTATACTTGTATTTTTGTAACAAAATCTATGGCAAAGTTTTTATTGAAAACCATAGTTAAAACACACTTGTAAGTATTTGTTTAGAAAATATTTTTCTAAGTGTTTACATTTTTAGAAAATTTTGCCATAGTTTCCCTTAAAAATGGAGGTGTCCATGCTATCAAAGCATATCATTTTCTTTTCAAAATCATCACAAACAATCAACAATCAACCCTAAGCAACTTTCACTTACCAAGTGCCAAAACTAAGCTATTTACATAATAATCATGAACTTGATCTTTCATAAAATCTTGTAGTAACTTGGTAGTATGTTTAGTAGGTTTAGTTACCCTTTAAAGTGTGTTTATTTCTTTAAAAATCTCATTCTTGGAAGATTTAGGTGTTTACAACTTACTAGATGATTTTTCCAAAAATCATTCTCTTGGATTTTTCTTGTAGACAATGTATTCTTATACTTGTTTCACCACTAGAAACATGGTTAGTTTCTTTAAAAACAATGTTTATGTAAATCTTGTGATTTAACTTAGTTTCTTTGGAATACTATTTTTGAAATCACCCAAGTTTATATCTAGTAACATATTACATACTCCATTGTTCACAAAATCACTTTCATTTTTCAAGTTCATGAAAACATAAAGCATGATGATCTTGGTCTTTCACAAGATCACCAACTTAACTTACTAGATCATGTGTTTAATCACAATCTAGTAGGTTCCATATGATGTCTAACATCACTAACACAAATAATCAATCATCAAGAAGCAAAACATCATAAATCAAAAAGTATTCATATGTTTATAAGCTTATGTTAAAGTTTCATGATTATATTCTTTAGTGTTCATCAAGATCAACAATGTAGATCATGAGAGCCTTACTACTAGCTCTATGGCTAGGGATGAACACAAGATGTTGGAGATGACAAATGTGGAGGATAAAAGTGTAGGATCGTTGTGTTGACCCGAACGAGTCGTTCAGAGAAGTTCTAATCTGTTTCAGGTGCGGAAAACAAGAAACAGACTTTGAAACAGCTTGCAATTTACTTTAAACACTCTTCTGATTGATATAACAGCGATTACATCCAGAATTCAAACCGGCAGCATTTCGGTATGAATTTCAGGAACCCTTGTAAATGAATCCGCTTGAAGCCTATTTATAGACTTGAGTATTTCCTTTGAGAGTGACCAGATCCAGTTCAAGCGAAATCAAATTAGTTGGTTTCGCTTGAAACTGACAAATGTCATTTCAAGCGAAATGGCTTCCTTCAAGCGAAAACACTATAAACACATCCTATTTTCATCTATTTTCTCGAACAACGTGCACTGATCTAACACATCTAGTACAAGACTCGATAAAAGACGAAGTCGACAGATGTATGCACTAACAGACTCCCCTTCAGATGTTGACGAGTCGTAAAGTGTCGAGTCTTCGCATCTTCAGTCTTTATCAGTCTTTGGGCTTCCTTCCAGGATCTCCACCTGGCTCTTGAACTTTCTAATTCTCTTGATCAGATCTCTTGATTCCTTAAGTTCATCAGCATTAGCAGTTCCAAGATCATGATCTGGCTCACACTTTCCACAGGTTTAGGATCGAAACCTGGCTCTCTTAACACTCAGAGTCCTTAAGTATCGACACCTGGCTTAACCTGCACATTCTCTACCCAAAAATAAATTTTCTGATGTCCACTTGTAGAGAAAATCTTAGAATGATTTAACATTTAGGTTTTGATGAACCAGTTGCAGTAATATTGTTTTTTATTTCAAAATTTTCTTCATTCAAACATTTACTCCCCCTCTCAAAATGCTTAACCTTTTCAAACACTTTTTCCCAAACCTGTTCGTCATGTTTAGCACTTGGAATTTTGAAAATCAGCTTTTCAACATCAGTTGTCTAAAATCTTTTTGAGTTTTTCAAAATTTATGCTAAAACACACTGAAAATCTTTTTGGATTTTTAGAACAGAAATGAAATACAGTAAAGAAATATTTACAAACAATATTTTTGTGAGCTTGTGTAAGAGGATCATATAAGTTTATGACAAGTCACGAGTACCGTTGAGCTTAGTTACACATTAAGAATTAAACAATTCACTTAGATTGCCAATATACTGATCCACTTAAATTCTCACACAAATTTCAACTGATTCAGGATATGAGTTAGGTGTATTAAGAACTTAAACTTATTCATGTGTCCCACCTCTTGAATATACTCCCGTATCCAGATCCCAATATTCAGTCTTACAGGTGAGTATACCACAGATGATATCTGTAAAGGGTTATAAATTATGTAGAATCATGAGAGCTCAGGTCAGAACTACCGTTCAGCAGAGAGATCATGACTCGACTTTTGGGTGTGTCCCCTTTAGAGGATCTTTTTTTACAACAGCATTGATTAGCAATTTTATTGTCTCATCATTTATGCTGAGGGCGGCGCTATATTTCAAGCATGCGGAAAGTATTATTCGAGGACTAGGTCAGAACTTCCATTCAGCAGAAGTCCCGGAATAATACCCCAGATATCACTGAGCATAAACACCTAGTATCTCAGAAAGAGGGACCTTTCAAACGAGATTTCAGGGGTTACCTATATATCCAAGTAGTGTTCCCCACGAATTAAGCAAGTTTGAATTTAGGATTATATCCCGAAAAAGTTTACTAGATGTGTAAAAACATATCGGCATATCATCAGTGAGACTGTTTAACGCTATTTAAACATTACATTTCTTTAGCATACTGTGACTGTCTACTGATGTACTATCATTTCCTCTTCTTTGACACTAAAACTCATTTTTGAATTTTATCATGTTTTTGTCTTCTTCAAATTTTCTAATGTTTTTGGATTTTCAGAAATTTCTACTCCCCCTAAAATACAAACACATTAATGGGAATTTGAAAATCAAACTGTACAAGTAAATTGACAACCGATATCGAATCGCTTCAATTCGCCATCCACTTAGGCATAAACAATCAGAATTTCCCCTTACACAAAACTATTTTCTCATTATGATTTCAAAACACTTAAGTTTGTTTTAACCAAAATGATTTTTCCGGAAAATAAGTTTTGTTAATTTTACCACTTGTAGGTTAGGGGTTTGGTTCATCACATTGTTCTTCAAATACCACTTGTAAGAGAATTACATCAAGTTTAAATTAATGACCTTGAGTAATTACTTTGGCAAAACAAACCTTTGTACCAGTTGTAGGAATAAAACATCTACACAAATTCATTTTACCAACAAAGATACCGATTCCTGCTTCACACTTACCAACCTGGAAGCTCCGGCACTTAACCTGTAAAAATTTAACATTTATAAGATTTACTTACAAAATCGATTAACAAGAATGATGCCGATTCCTAATCCACGATTACAAACTTGGGATCTCCGGCAAGTCAGATTTTTCAAGGGAAAAGAATTTCCACCCAAGTCTTACCAACCTTGGGTGTTTTTAACTCTTGTTCAGTAGGATTATATGTTGCTTTCTTTGTTGCATAGAAATCTTTAAACCCTTTGGCCTTTCCCTCGACCATTTTCCCAAAAAATTTCTTAACATTTCCATTAAAAACTTTTTCAACATCAAATTCCTTTTTATCAGAAAAGAATTGATTTGAGATCTCAACCTTACCAACCTTTTGCTTAATTTTTTAAAATGTCAAAGATGGAATTTTAACATCATCTTCAACTTGTAGCACCACTGATTTTGTGGAATCAGATTCATCGCCAACTTTTACATCACCATTCTTAACAACCCACATTTGGTTATCTTTTGCTTTCTTTTTGTAAAAATTTTTCTTTGAACTATCACCAACTTCATAAATCGAATTTTCAAAAATTTTGAATCTTTCAGTTGGTGGTTCAATATCAACAACTTTTTCTTTCAGTTTTTCAGATACTCCCTGTTTTGGTTTTGCCGTTTGAGAACAAACTAATGCAATATGACCAGCTTCATTGCATTTGAAACAGGTTCGAGTATCCTTCCTGTGAAAAACTCCAGTTCCTTTTCTCTTTTGTTCAGCAAGAAACTCCAGGTTTGATTGTCTCCAGAATGGTTTCTTCTGTTCTTCTTCTGCATTTCCACCTGAAACAAATTTTGTACTAGTTTTAGAAATTTTATCATTGTTGTAATTTTTAGGTGGAATAAAACCTAAACCTTTCTTTTTGTAGCTACCATTATGGTTTGGTTTCTTTTGAAAACCAGAACCAGAATTGTAACTCTTTTTCTTGTTTAATCGTTGTTGAACTCTTGAAGTGTATTTTTTAGGTTTTTCAATAAAATTTACATCTTTTATTTCAGAAATCTTAATTTCTATCATTTTGAAAACCTTTTTAATCATTTCAATTCTAACACTTCTTATTGGAAACTCTTTGTCAGAATATAATTTGTCAGAATCATTCAAAGTATATGCTACTTCAAATGTTTCATCATTCAAATTTGATTTTGATAACAAAAACTCTTTACTATAAGCCCTTTTAACCGACGATTTTGAACTGTTGACTGACGAACTTAACCCTCCAGATTCAGACTTTGACTCAGACTCCTCATCATTATCCAACACCTGATCGACCACCTTTTTGATTAACTCGGACTCATGATCAGTGTCAGACGAGGTGAACGTGACGTCAATGTTTTCTGGTAATTCATCAGTTGATTTGGTTTTTAACTTTATATTAACTGCTTTTTCGACTTGCTCCTCATTTGGTTTTCTAGGAGAATAACTTTCCCAGATCGGAGGCGGACATTGTTATAGCTAACACTCGGTTTCTTACCAGTATCCTTTTTCTTTGGCTTTTCATCATCTTTAAAGGCTTCAAAACCTGCAACAGTTGGATAAATTCGATCAATAAGATAATCAGAACTTGAATAACTCTGTAATAATCGTCTGATCCTCTCATTTTCAATTTTCTCAGTCTCCAACTCTTGCTTCCACTTTGCACTTTCTTCGATGTAGAAGTTAACAGCTTTCTGTTTTGTCATCATCGTTGCATTCATCATTGTCAAAGCCTTTTCTCTTTCAGAGTTTGTCTTTTGAAGACCAGTTACTGTTCTGTTCAAAACATCATAAGACTCCTTTACATAGTTGAGATTGAACAGTAACTGTTCTTTCATCTTCTCAAACTCAGCTAGCTTCTCTTCTTTTGCTACACATTCCTTGCATGGTTCCAAACACTTTGAGCAAGGTTTGATGACTTCCACAATCTTTTCAACTTCTATGATATTTTCAACTTCAACAACTTTCTCAGCTTCAGTCACTTTTTCTGCTTCAATAATCTTCTCAGCAACACTTTCAGTCTTCATTTGATTTTGTTCTTTTGCTGCACGTCTCTCCTTCAGCTTCTCCAAGCGATCTGCAAAATAAAAATGAAAACTTTCAGGAGAGAGATGAGATTTTGCAATATTAATATGTTTTTCTTCCTCATCATCACTACTATCATCAGTTGGCGATTGATCAAACTCTACTGATTTGTCAGAACTATCATTCGAAGAACCAGAATCAGATGGTGTTTGATCAAAAACAATTTCTCTTTCTGAACTTTTATCACTTTGTAAACTTTCATCTGAACTCTGTGAGCTTTCTTCCGATGAAAGAGATTTTTCATCTTCATTCTTCACACTAACACCAATGGATTTCATCCACTCGGTGAACATGTCTGGTTCTTTCACAATCTTAGCAATGAAGCTTTGAAATTCCCATTCTTATCCGCAAACATATCCCAGCTGAACCCTTCAGGTAACCTTTCATCATCTTGATTTATTAGGCATGCTTTGTTGTCTGATGAAATGAATTTTTCCCAGCTGAAATTTTCTTGATTCACTAAACATGCTCTCTTTAAATCCTCTATTACTTTTCTACCATGAGCCACCTGCGGTTCTTGTTGTTGTTGTTGACCAACTTGTTGATATATGGCTTTCCGGTAATAGTCATCTTTTCTGAACGGATTCTTTGCATCATTTGCTTCCCTATTCTTGCATTCTCTCTTGAAATAACCTTTCTCCCTGCATCGAAAACAAGTAACTTTAGATTTATCAAAACCTAAAGTAGAAACATGTGCATCAAGAAAGTCATTTCTTCCAGTAATCAGTTTGAATTTTTTGACTCTTCTAAGGACACTAGCTAAACACCATTTGATGTCCATAAGCTCCATTTCTTCAGCATCTATCTGATCGTAATCCTCCTTTGTTAGCATAGGATTCCCGATCCTCCCTGCAACCAATCCTTCATAAGATAGTAGCACAGAACCAAGTAATGCCATGTGATCTTTCGCAACTTCTTCAGAAAAACTTTGACCATCAGGAAGATTTAGAGCAATATTGCATTGTATCACACAACCATTTCCAGTTTTTGAACTTTGATGCTGAAAACTTGATGTTGTTTCTTTTGGATTAACACTTGGATATGAAGAGAATCCACTATTTTTGTTTGAATTTGATCAACCTTTTCAGATAAGTCTCCAGCACTAAACGCAGTTTGAATCTTCGGACTTCTTTCAATTTCTGGAATACTTCCTTTGTAGTACATTTTCACGTCTTGTTGACTACTTGGATTGTTCATCCTAGCAATCTTCTGCTGTTCCCGATCTTGACTTTCTATCTTCTCAATGAACTGAGAAATTGTCAACCCATCATAAATACCAGTGTTCTTTAGAATCATTAAGTAAGTTCCCCACTCCTTTTGCGGTAAAGCATCAGCTAACTTGCCGACCCATTCTTCACGATCTTTTGTTATGCTCAGCATTGACATGGATCGCACTAAATGGCAATATCGTTCAATTAGCTTCTTTGTATCTTCCCCAGGCAAACTAGTAAATAGATCAAATTCTTTCTTAAGAAGTGCCTTTTTACTCTTAATCATATTCTCACTACCCTCAAACTTGACTTTAAGAGCATCCCAGATTGACTTTGAGGTCTTATCATGTTGAAGTAAGATAAAGGTGTTTTCTTTAATGGCTTGCTGAAGCAAACTTATCATCATCTTTTCAGCTCGGTACATTTCCCGTTCTTGGTCATTAAATTCTAAAATTTGTTTTTCAGTTTGCAATTCAGTACGAGGTAGTACATATCTCTTCAGAATACACTCCCATGATCTAAGATGATTGGCTTGAACCCAGTTTTCGAAGCGATCTTTCCATCCATAATATTCTTCAATGCTCATTAGCTTCGGGGGTTTTTGAGTAGTTCCTGTTTCATTTTCCAGATTCATGTTTTGAGCAATTGAAGCTGGAGTAGTCGGAGATGTTGCAAACGCGTGGTAAAACTCTCACTCATGATTCGTAAACTTTTTTACAAAACAGCACTTTCAAGCGAGATACCACTTTCAAGTGATATATAACCTGTTCAAGCTAAAACAACCTGCAAACAGCTTCAAGCGAGATAAGTCTTTCAAGCGAAATCACCTGATTTCACTTGAATTTCAAGCGAAATATGATTTTTTCAAGCGATACCTTCTATTTCAAGCGAAATGACTTAGTTCGCTTGAAATGTACACAATTTTTCAAGCGAAAACCAACTGAAGCGAAATACCAGGTTTCGCTTGAAAATCTCAAGCAGAATACTGCAATCTGAAGCGAAAACCCTGATGTTCGTTCAAGCAGAACCACTTCGAAGATCAATTTTACCCATTTTTAGTCCGAATTTTAATGTGAGACTCTCAAGGGTTTGTTAAAATGCACTTTTACACATTCTGTGAAAAATTTGTCTGATTTTAACCGTTAATTCTTGAAATTTCAAAAGAAAGTGTAGAAAAACAGAAATTTTCAAGCTGAATCGTACAGAACTCCTCCTCCTGAGCTCTGTTACCAGTTGTAGGATCGTTGTGTTGACCCGAACGAGTCGTTCAGAGAAGTTCTAATCTGTTTCAGGTGCGGAAAACAAGAAACAGACTTTGAAACAGCTTGCAATTTACTTTAAACACTCTTCTGATTGATATAACAACGATTACATCCAGAATTCAAACCACATCACTTCGGTATGAATTTCAGGAACCCTTGTAAATGAATCCACTTGAAGCTTATTTATAGACTTGAGTATTTCGCTTGAGAGTGACCAGATCCAGTTCAAGCGAAATCAAATTAGTTGGTTTCGCTTGAAACTGACAAATGTCATTTCAAGCGAAATGGCTTCCTTCAAGCGAAAACACTATAAACACATCCTATTTTCATCTATTTTCTCGAACAACGTGCACTGATCTAACACATCTAGTACAAGACTCGATACAAGACGAAGTCGACAGATGTATGCACTAACAAAAAAACAAGTAAGAGAGGTCCTTCAAGATCCACAAGCTCCACACTTCCTTAAACACCTTCTTGCATCATGAAATGAACTTGGAATGGATGGACAATGGATGAAAGGTGGTGGTGTGGCCCTTGTTCTCGGCCGAGAGGAGAGGAGAAGGTGGGAGAGAGATGGTGGTGATTAAGTGTGGGTGAGAATGAGAGATCATGACATCTTATAACCATCTAACTCTTTTAACCAATGGGTCTTGTGTTCCATAAGTACAAGACACAATCTCTAACAAATCTTAGGAAGATTAAGCAAGATCAAATAAGATTTGGGGTGGGGGCCACATGGTGACCGTCCCAACCAAGGGGGGGGGGGGTATTAGTTGTGATTAAATGGTAAGTTAGAGATCTAGTTAGTAGTTAAGTATAATGTTTAGTGTTTATGTGTAACATGTGTTATATAGTGTGTTAGGGTGTTCGGGGATCATAACTAGCTCAGAAACATTAAAACAATGTTTCTAGTATAATTTTGGTGTTTCAGGTAGTGTCTGGTTCTTCGGTTAGATGCCGATTCGTTAAAGTGTCAAACTATTCCGTTTAGTGATCTTTATGTATCCTTTTGTGACACTTTTAATTCCCGACACTTAGGAAAGCATTCAGGACCATTTTGTCATATTTTTGCATGTTACCATCTTGTTAAAATGCTGAATTTTGCTGAAAAATGCTGAATTTTGCTGAAAAATGCTGAATTTAGCACTTTAAATGGGCTTTAGGCACTTTCCGGCACTTAAACCATCACTTAGGCATGCAGTTTTGGGGTCCTTACTTCCCTACACACTATACTAGTGTAGTACGTAGTCTCTGGCTCATACTGGGCCTCAAAACACTGTCTGTCTATGTACTGAACTCCCGTCAGTGCTTTTAGTTTGTCTGATAATGGTGCCAATTCTGTTCTGTGCATTATTAGAACTATATCGTGTTGCATGTAGTAATGATAAAAGTCTTGCAACATGAAATGCCATTGTATGTATATAACAGTAATTAGAAATTCACTTGTCTTGTAAACTATACCATGCACAGTTCTTAAACACAGATTACTGTGTAATTATTGTACGGAATGTACGGAAAAGACACAGTTGTCACATTCTCCCCCGTTAAAAGAATTTCATCCCGAAATTCAAGCGATGCCATCGGTCGCAGGGGAGTTGTGAATCAAATGTGGTCACTTAGGTTTAAAATTGGCCGTCATGTTCCCAGGTAACTCTGGGCCGTGATATGAATTCCAACGTACTCAAATAAATCAATTACATCTTCTCCGTGTTTTGTTGACTCTCAGTCCGCACCCTTAACGGGTTCTACAGAAAATTTGTAGTTTTTCGTTGACGTGAATCCTGTTTGCGAGAATAACGATTGTTCCTAGAGCTAGGCTCTCTTAAAGACTAGATACGTAAAATGTGTCGTGATCACCACTGATCTTCCCTGCAAGTTTCAGCTTGTGAGCAATGGTCCCGATCCTTTCCAGGATCCCGAAAAGTCTAATATACCCTGGGTCCAACCGTTCACGTTTTCCAAATCGCACCACGCCTTCCCAAGGCGAGGCTCCCAATAAAGCCATACTTCTTACCTTAAATTCCTATGATTTCCGCCGCTCGTCGGCGCAATCTTTCTGTATTCCGTGGGCTGTCTTGATATGATCACATATCTGAATGATCTTGCCTCTAATCTTTCCTGAACCAACTCGAGCCAGTAGATTGTTTATCTCCGGTCTCCGTTCAACACAACGGGGATCGACTTATTATGTTCCATCTCAAGCTTCACACGAAGCGGTTTAAACAGCGGTGTGATAAACGCTGTTGTAGGAAAACCCCACTAAGGGCAAGTGAGTGTTCCAACTTTTCATCAAAGTTTATCACACAAGCACGTAACATGTCCATACAGTCCGCATCATTCAGTAGCTCAGTTTATCCTCGTTAATATTTAAGTTCTTACGATCAACAGTGTGCTGCAACCCCTTGTTATCAGTAAAGATCGTGCATCATTTTCTTACAGGTAATGACGTCAGATTCGCGACGCGCAATCACTGTATCTAGATCAAGGTTTCTTCTCATGATTCCTAAATCAACGTGACGCGTATGCAATGCCGTGGTCTGGTTGCATCGACGCGCAATCGAGACTTTGTCGAGAAGCGTCACATAATTGCAACTCTAACTCCTTAGCTCTTGATTGCAGGGTTGGCATGAATCTCATTCTTATCCACCATGTATCCTAAAGTTCTTACCTCGCGAATTCAAAATCCGCCCTTCGACATCCTAGCACATAACTGTTCTTTCTCTAAGAGTCGCAAGGTAGATTGCAGATGTTGTTCACAACCTTCCTTGGTCGTTGGGCATATAAGAATGTAGTCAATAAATATAATCATGATCTAGCCAGGTATGTCTTACACATTCGATTCATGAGGTCCATGAATATTGTCGATGCATGTGTTAAGTCAAATGGTACGACAAGGGACTTGCAACGCTCGAAGCGAGTCCTAAAGGTCGTTTTAGGGATATTTCCTCCTTGTATTCACAGTTGAGGACATCCTGACCTCAAGTCGATCTTCGAGTAGTAACTAGAACCTTATGATTTGTTCGTTCATGTCATCAATCCTTGGCAAAGGATACCGATCCTGGATATCCAATTCTCTGAGGTTGATGTAAAGTGGAAACTGTCAACTTTCTTCTTGTGTCCTTAACTAAGGACACCCTGTCCTCAATCTCATCTTAGAGTAGTAGCTGGGACCTTATAGTTGGCTGACAAGTCATCGGTTCTCGGTAAGGGGTACCGATTCTCGTTGGCTAGTTGTCTATCTCCCTGTAACTCATGCGTAATACTTTTCTCCCTCATTATTCCCTCTAAGTTCCTCTCAGATTAGGCTATGTACACGTGTAAAAACTGTTGTCCTGTTTCCTAACAAATAACACTGGGGCTTCCCAAAGTGAGAAACTCGGCCTGGTAGGTTTCCTCTGTCTAGCAGCTCTCACAGCTGCATCAGAGGCTCTTGTATCTCGGACGAAACTAGTTGGTAAGGCGTTATCTTGTCACTGGTGCCGCTCCTGGCACGAAGTTCATCCTAAACTTCTCTAGTCGCTCTGGAGGTATTCCTGGCAAGTCTTCAGAGAAGGCTTCTGGAACTTCTTCCATCACAGGGATGTTTTCAGGCTCTGGCTCCTTGGTCTCCTTATTGACAACATGAGCAAGGAAGGCTATGCAGCCTATTCGGAGGCGTTCCTGTGTCTCTACGACCAATGTAAAATGTCATAAATCCACTGCCTTATGTGGTCTAGCACCCTCACACCTATTGCAGGAGGGTTGTGTACTATCAGTGTTTCATCATTCGCAAGAGGGATGCGAGTGATTTTCCTTATAACGAACAACTTCAGCTCTATACTTGGATATCCAATCCATGCTGACTACTACAACATGACTTCCCAAGTCAATGGTAATAGAAGGTTCCGGCCTTCTGAGTTCCAAAATATAATCCTTAATTTCCCCGTCTGCTTAAACTAACCTTCTATATGCCAATTCTAAAGAATACGGAACGTCCATTTTATTCGAAACTAGGCTAAACAGTTTCTTAAACTCTAAGGATACAAGGTTAAAGTTGGTGCCAGTATTAATCAAAAGTAGATGCATAAAGTTGGTTAATAGGGAACGTACCCGTAATCGCATCTGGATCCTGGCGTGCTTCATGAGCTCCGATCGTGAAGACCCTTCCTTGCCTGGTTCGTCCTAGGGCAATCCTTCCTAAAGTGCCCTAATTCACCACACCTGTAGCAGCCTGGAATTTTCCCATTATCTCTTTCGTCTGGATACTTCGCCCAACAGGCATCCTTGTTGTGCCCTTCCTTTCCACACTTCCCACACTTAGGCCTCATACATCGACCTTCATGGTAAAAATTGCATTCCTCACACCTTGGCTTAGTCCCCAAGTAAACCTTACCACCAGCCTTATTAGTGGTTCCATAAGCTTTCCGGCCACGCAGTGGGTTCATTTCCTTTCTTTTGTTTGTTTTAGAGCTTCCATAGTTGACTTGGGTGCCTACCTTTAGGTTCGAAGACTTCCTTTTCTTGTTGCCCGATGACTCCACATGAGGCTCTTTCTTGTTATCCTCAGATTTCGAAAATTTTCCCATGCGTAGGGCTTCTTCAGTAAGAGTGACACTCAAATCGATAGCCTATGCGATGGTTGGGGGCTTTGAGGTAGTAACCATGCTCCTAATTTTAGGTGCAAGTCCCCAAATGAATCGCTCAATCCTCTTGAATTCCGGCTTGACTAAGTAGGGAACGACCCTAGACAAGTCATGAAATCGCTGGACACACTCAGAAATCTTCGGCCCGTCCATTTTCAAATTCCAGAACTCCACCTCAAGCTTTTGGATTTCAGCCCTAGAACAGTATTTCTTCTCCATCATTTCCTTGAGCTCGTCCCAGCTCAGTGCATGAGCAGCTTTGTCACCGAGGATCTGAACCTGAAGGTTCCACCAGGAGAGTGCGCCATCTAAAAACAACCATGAGATAAAGGTAAGACTCTGCTGGGGCGAACAGTTACTCATTCTTAGAACGGATTCAGTGTTTTCTGCCCAACGGACAAATGCAACAGCACCTCCTGTGCCATCAAAATTCAATGGCTTGCAGTCCAGGAACTGTTTATAGGTGCAGCCAGTTGGAGGGTTATTTCCGGAAGTGCCACCGCTGTGTTCAGAGTGGAGGGCTTCATGTCGTACAATAGCCTGTGAGATGCGTTCTTGAAGCTCGGCTTCTGTCCTTGGTAACGTACTGGTGTCTATGTCACGTCTGGGCGGCATTCTCTTCTGTCAAAGGTATGGGGTAGGTTAGATAACATTCCATAATTGTCTATGAGGTACATAGTACCATAAGCAAACAGGTAATCACCCAATATCACATGCATATAAAATCAATAATGTATGAGTGAGGAAACAATTACTGAGCTTTCATATAAGCTTGGGAACTTGACTTGTTGCTTGTAATGGGGAAACAAGATGAACTCGAGGTTACTTCACCTCGGTCATACAAGTTTCATAGTATGAAAGTAGTAGTGATTCTCCTTCTACGTTAGTTTTCTTTGGTCTTTTAGCTTCACATGACGGGTATACTTTCGTTGAGATGGGGGTTGTTCGTGTAGGGGTGATAGAGAGTGTAACGTCATTGAATCTTTCCAAATGTTATCCATCTTCACTTGCTTAAATATCGGTTCTCAAATGTCTCGTTCACAGGTAGAAATGTCAGACACGAAGTAGGCAAAGACAGGTTTCCTACTTTATAAAGTGCTAAAGCAATGGTCTATGTATTTTTCTACCAGATGAAGGTGTGAACACCTATAGATTATTTTTGGAGGGATGGTGATCACTAGCCTGACCCGCAGAGTCCACCAGGATTTCCATGCACTACAAGTCGTTATTACGTGGGCCCCCGCAATAATAAATTGTCTTGCACAGTTACCCCAATTTCCCCCCGTTCAAGCAGATAATCAACCAAGGAGGGGACACTACTGTCCTTATACATCTGACATGGAAAAGACCATTGCAGTGGTCCACGCGCTTACATTTGCTATTGTTACGCGTGAACAGGCATGATGATTAAACGAAATAGGAATAAGGAGAGTTCCTAGTAGTTGGAGGGGCACCTTCAAGATGAGTACTTCATCTTCCTTGTCTGGTCAAGTGTGTCGTCAATCTTGCTTCACAAAAGCCGCAGGGACCTCGTCCTGCTGATTAAGAAGTTGTTCAAGGTTGCCGCCTCTGCCTCGCCGTCACTACCGTAGTCAGGCACCTTCACGATCGAGAGGGAAGAGCAACCATCTCCTACGGAAGAAAGCTCAGAATCTCGTTTGGTAATCACTCCAGCCATGAGCTTTGCAATGAACGCGAGGCCGATAGCTTCATCGTGCGAGTAAGAACAATAATAGGATTCGGAGTCGATGGTATCTTATTCACGTCAATAATCATTTCGTACACTTATTCGTATGTATATATCGATAAACAAATATGTTACTTAGCATAAGCAGGAAAATAAATGCATCATATCGCATATAACTCTCGTTTATCCTTTGGGGGGGGGGGTCATTTTGTCTTTGGCAAGTCTAACTCATGTATACTATACCTTAGTTGGCACCTTAGTTTGGGGTATTCTCCTCCCTACTAATGTCCTTGCCTTGTCCTTTCTTTGAAAAATGTTTGACTCATGGATCTTGATACTTGCGTGAATGCAATGAAAAACCTTTTTTGTAAAAATGTTTTTTGTGAGAGAGTCCTAGTGATTGTAGTCTAGACTCGTGAAGGAATCCTAGTTCACTACAATCGAAGCTCTGATACCAAACTGTCACACCCTGACTTTTGCGGAAGCGTATGATGTGTGACTGGTTTAATATCATTGCATTCAATCATAATAATCAACTACATGATCAAAACGATGTTCATCCATTCATAAAACTTAAAGTATTACAAACACCAGTTACTTAAGTTTTAAAACACAACCGTCGACTAAGTCACAAACCAACAAAAGTGGATGACATCTAAACTTGAAATTTACTTCTAGAAACAACACCTGCGCCCAAGATCCAACTTGTTACCTGAAATACATGTAATTTTGGAAAACATCAACAAAAGTTTAGCGAGTTCATGCGTTTTGTGTGAGTACTGGCAAACTTGTAAACCCTTGAGAGACTCTTTTGAAAACAGGTATGAAAAGCATTTATGAACACATCAGATAAATGTTTTACAAGGACATTAAAGCAAGTGAGGACATAGGGAGCACTCGAAATGAGTAGGCTTATACCCTCGTCGATTTCCCTCGACTATGTCGAATTCCCCTTCGACTATGTCGAATTCCCCTTCGACTATGTCAATTCACCTTGACTATGTCAATTCACCTCGACTAATGTCGATTCACCTCGAATGGGACACCGAAGCACTCAAGTGGTCACAGGTACCATGAGTGGGGTTCGGCCGTACCCATTAGATCTAACCTTCGTCCCTAATTAAGAATTAATGTCATTTCAAATTTAGTCTATGTTCACATGATCTAATAGTTCATTTCATAGTCATTTCATACCATTTAAACATTCGTAACATGTATTCCACCCTCGAGAGTTATAAAACCAAAAACAGTTAAGAGAAAAGGGGGACATGAACTCACTGTTTTGCGTCTTCGGTACTCGTAACTCAAATCTCGTCAGCATACACGACTACCTACAATGTACTAGGGTCTATTAGACGAACGGGTCGTGCCTTGCCTTAGTATTTACGTTTTTGAGTTATGTTTCTTTTATACCTTCAATATTATTCCAAGTTATAATTTCTTGTTAAAATAATAATTATTTTAACTTTAAATAATATTTATTTTTGGGAATTATTGTTAAACAATATTTTTGTAACAATACTTCTCAAGTATTTATTTTCGTATTTCCTTCCCAAGGATGGGGTATCTCATACATGTATATTTGCATTCTTGTATTTGTAGTCCCAAAATAATATATTTCCAAGTCTAACTTAGAAAATATATATATATATAAACTTATTTTGTCCCAAAAATAATGTATTTCAAGAAAATATATATTTTTCTCAAAAATCATATGTCTTCTAAATATACTAAGAAAAAATATTTTTACTTCCAAAATAATATATTCTCTCTTTGTTGAAAATATGATATACTTTGTAATAAAAATCATATTTTCATTTCTTTTGTATCCAAAATAGTATTTACCAAAAATATGTTCATAGATGTATTTTCCGGAATATTTGTAAGTTACATTCTATCGTTCGGTTTCACAATATTAAGTGGGTAACTTATATGTCACACCCCCAAAATCCACCTGCGGAGTACTACCGCTTGGAGGCGTGACTGACCAGGATCCAGCCACCAATCATATTGAACAAGCAAATAAGCAGTTATAAAAATCCACCCAATACGATTGGTGTTCAAACAAAACATAGTTAAGTTGCAAGCGGAAGCATAAGTCTTAAATCAAAACGTAAGTTTAATTGTTTCATAGTTTAACATGGCACACAGTCGTCCATGTCCCACAACGATCCTCCTCCATGCAAGCTCCAGCTGAGAACCTAAGGACCTGCAAAGCATGTAGTAACGAGTCAACAACAAGTTGAGTGAGTTCACGGTTGGGTGTTCGTTTTAAGTTGTTTCGAAAACAGTTTCCTTTAGCTGGCTTCCTGCCGTGGGGGTTACCCCATAGTAAAAAACGTGACTTGTTTATTCCCGGTTACTCTGGCTATCCAGCCGTGGGGGCTACCCCGTGTTAGTTATCTGGCATTTCGGCCGTGGGGGCTACCCCATGTATACACTAGACTCGTTACCATATCGACTGCTGACTGTAGTCATGTTTAAGTGCCCTGAAACTGTCAATGTCTATCATCATTGACGTGCCCCAGATCCATTAGTTCACGCCCGTCCTCTGCGGCACGGTGTGAGGTTTGTCAGACCTAAATAGCGCTATCTAACTAATGACCCGCTCGCCATTGGCCCGGCGATTAAGTCGATATAAAAAGGAGGGACTTCGTGATAGAGTTTTGGTCTAGTACGAGTTATCTGTCTGTGAGGACGAGGAATTACATTCCTGAACCTTTGCTGTCCTACCCAAGGAGGACGAGGAACCCAGTTCCTTAACCCCAATTCCCGACCCCTGGGAATCCCATGCTTTGTTGAGGGTGTGAACTCACCTTGGTTTGCTCGGTAGAAACACAGAAAAGTCAAACAAGCAAATGTTGTGGCTACTCACGTCCTTTCATAGTTGTATCATACAAGTCAGGTTCGTAACCAAGTAGCACACGGATGTTTCTAGCACAGTGTATTCAAGTATCGTTCATGGCATACACGTTTAATCATGGCAGATCAACAATATTCACGTTCAAGTAACATATAAGGTCTGTGCATTAGGCCCAAGAGTCCGGCCCAAACAATTAAGTCCGAAATGAGGTGCAAGCCCAAACAGTGTGTATCTGTGTATAGTTTCGAGTCGCAACTAGGCGTTTGCGACTCGCAACCTGAGTCGCAATCATGGTTTCGGTTCGTGTTGTTTTGGTTACGAGTCGCAACTGGACTCGCAACCGAGATTTCGAGTCATAAGATTTGTGTGCTGATCATTTGTGGTTTCGAGT
>JARYGA010001062.1:0-30870 GCA_030545235.1 Helianthus tuberosus | reverse complement strand
TTTAGTCCCTGTAAGCGATTAAACTTTGATTTCACCACACCAAACCTTCCAAAACTTATATCTAAGTTATGTAAAGGTTATTTAAGGTATGTTAAGCCTATTTCACTATTCCGGAGTGTTCGTTGCATTAAACTGGTTATATTTACGCATTAGTGCGCGTATAACCTTCCAGAAAGCGATTTAGAGCTTGAAATCGAACAAGAATTGATATGTGTAAACGATACATATATTTATACAAGTCCAAAGTATGAAATACAATATTTCATTGGTTTGGCATTTGTTTGATGGTTGAAATGACACAGGTGTTACAACCCATGACCTTGAACTTGGCGCAGTTGTTTTTGCGTTGAAGATTTGGCGACACTACCTTTATGGTACTAAGTGTGTGGTTTTCACTGACCACAAGAGCCTTCAACATATTTTCAACCAAAAGGAACTGAACATGCGTCAACGTCGTTGGGTGGAACTGTTAAACGACTACGACTGCGAAATAAAATACCATCCAGGTAAAGCAAATGTCGTGGCCGATGCACTTAGTCGTAAGACTCATGTAGATTATATGCGTTGTTTTCATATCTCAAGCGACCTTCCTCAACGCATTCGTGAAGCTCAGTACGCCTCTATTAACGAAGGTAACTTCCATGTCAAGATACGAGGTGCAAAAGAACACGATCTCGTCTCCAAAGCCGATGGTATCCTATACTTTAATAATCGTGCCTGGATCCCTGATCACGAGGCACTTCGAGACTTCATTATGAACGAGGCACACAAATCCAAGTACTCAATTCATCCTGGTGCCGACAAGATGTATCATAATCTACGTGCATCCTATTGGTGGCCTGGTATGAAGAAAGACATTGCCACTTACGTCTCTAAGTGCCTTACGTGTTCAAAAGTCAAAGCCGAACATCAACGACCTTCTGGTCTACTCGAACAACCTGAAATCCCCGTTTGGAAATGGGATAGCATTGCAATGGACTTCATAACTAAACTCCCTCGAACGTCTTCCGGTCACGATAGTATTTGGGTAATTATCGATCGTCTAACCAAGTCCGCTCAATTCATCCCTATTCGTGAAGATTTCAAGGTTGAACGACTTGCTCGCATCTATACTAACGAAGTCATACGTCATCATGGTGTTCCTCTCGACATCATTTCTGATCGCGATGGTCGGTTTACTTCACGTCTCTGGCAAACCTTTCAGTCCGCCATGGGTACTCATTTGAATCTCAGTACGGCTTTTCATCCTCAAACGGATGGACAGACTGAACGTACTATCCAAACCCTAGAGGACATGCTCCATTCTTGTGTCATCGACTTTGGTGGTAGTTGGGATGTGCATTTACCTTTGGTCGAGTTCTCGTATAACAATAGCTACCACTCCAGTATTAAAATGGCTCCATTCGAGGCATTGTATGGTCGCAAATGCCGATCTCCTTTAAGCTGGCACGAGATTGGTGACAAACATTTTTCTGGCCCTGAGATCATACAAGAAGCAACGGATAAGATTCACCAAATCCGTGACAATCTACTCAAGGCTCGAGAACGTCAAAAGGTCTATGCTGATAAGGGACGCAAACCTATGGAACTCAATGTTGGGGATCACGTTTTACTCAAAGTGTCTCCTTGGAAAGGAGTGGTTCGTTTTGGTAAAAAGGGAAAGCTTGCCCCTCGCTATGTTAGTTCTTTCAAGATACTTGAAAGGATTGGCGCGGTGGCTTATCGACTCGAGTTACCTCAAGAACTCAGCAACGTGCATCCAACGTTCCATGTTTCTAATCTAAAGAAGTGTCACGCTGAAGAAAGACTTCAAGTTCCCCTCGAAGATCTCCAAATAAACGACACTTTGCATTTTGTGGAAAAACCCGTCGAAATCATGGATCAAAAAGTCAAGTTATTGAGGCGCAGTAAGATTCCTATCGTCAAGGTTCGATGGGAAGGTAAGCGTGGCGCCGAATTTACTTGGGAACTCAAGAGCGAGATGAAAAAGAAGTATCCTCATCTTTTCCCTACGTCTTCTTCAATTTCGGGACGAAATTCCCAAAAGGAGGGGAGACTGTAACGCCCCGCTTATTTGTACTTTCCTTTTATAGCAAGTCTTGTTAGTGTTTCTATTTTTGGAAACCTTGTACTCTTGTAATCGTTCTTTCTTTGTAATCGTTGCGAAAACCGAGACTTGGATCATGAATGAAACTCGTATTTTGTTAATTACATGTTACACATACTTTATACATGCTCAAACATTCAACTTCGTGGAACAATTGATGCTTATTCGTAATTCTTGGAAACTATGTGCTAAACTTGTAAATACATGAAACTTATGCATAATACATGCTTTGAACGTAAACGACACTTGATTATGATACTTTTACACTCAATTATACTTGGTTTATACTCCTCATACTTGGATTTATCTTAAAATATACTTTTATGGCAAGAATGGTCCCTAAATGTCCTAAAAACACCAAAATAGCAAAGTCCGAGGGCTAATTTGTAAACTTTTGAAACTTTATGTCAGATAAGCCACCCCGGGCGGCCCGCTTTGACTTAACTGAAACCTAATGCGGGCCGCATGGCCCCTTGATACGCAGAAAACACAAACAGCTTTGATCAGACGCGAATTGTGCACGAATCCCATCATTCTATCACTCCCCAATCACCATATAGCCACCTCTAAACACCTCCAATCACCTCCAAACTCTTCCACTATAAATATAACCCTTCTCCAAGCATTCCTACACTTTCAACACTCTCAAATCACTCCAAATTCACTCTCAAATCAGTTGCAAACTCAAGATTCGGGCAGATTCATACACTTGTACTAAAGTGAGCATAACTTGCTCATTTCTTAACGAAATTGCTTGATTCTTCTTCCTACTTGCTTGGATAATCATAGGGTATGATTCCTTGACTTCTCCTTGGAGAAATCAGACCTGGAAATCCCCTGAAATGATCCAAAAACTTTCTGTTTTGATTTATGTTCTTCCAAACTTGTTTAAACTTCATCAAACTTGTGTTTAACACATCTCATACCTATGTCCCAATGCTTACAACCTCTTCTATGGTTGGTTAGGCTTAAAAACAAGGTTGAGACACTATAAATCAGAGGTTAAAACCTCAAATACTTTCTGTTTTGTTTAGGGTATTTCGCCCACAAGTCATGTTCAAGCTAGTTCTTGATGTAGAGTGATTATGGAACAACTTGGGTTGTTCCAACATAAAATCCTCACATGATTTGATGATTTCCTATTAGTTAGATTGTTTATAGTATTGTACCCACCTTAGTTCTTGACCCTCCTTGGTTGTTTTTACATCAAGTGTAGTGGTGAACATACAAGGGGTTCCTAAATGGAAGCATGTTCTTCCTACCCCATACATGACATTCATGATACTAGAGGTGCCTAAATGGAGATTTAATCTCCTACCTCCTACTTGAATCATTGGACCTAATAATATACTACCTAATTATTATTAACATATACTTATTCGGACCTTTAATAATAAACTTATGTTTATATATTGAAGTAGTAGAATACCATCTAAGACCTAGAACTTTAAGTATGATTCTAATGGGCATACCACCCATGAAAACATTATAACCTCCTTGGTTACATAGTGTCATACGTGAGTTACTAAGTCAAGGATGATTATTTTCATATCATGATACTTTATGTTATATTTACAATCCAAATCTTTAATCTTCCGTTGAACGCCAAACTCACACACCTATGTTCCCTCGTGTAGAAGGACTAGGTGCTCCAAAATAATCCATCCTCCAACTCACTCGCGGAATTTCAAGTAGAAGGCTTGCAACCACCGTGAGTATACTCGTATTTTCCCCTCTTTACTTTTACCACTTTTGGGGTGTAACATGTTTATCTATCAACAACTTACACATGAACTTTTTGCTTAAACACATGAACATTCTTATTAACATGCTTGTATACGTGATGACTTGATACTTTAAACTTGGATGAATCTTATGTGTTGAACTTATCATTAACTTGTACGAGCCAAACCGTGACATATGTAGCGCTATAGGATTAACGACCCGCCGCCCGTAACTTGTGGTTATGTCATGAGCATATTGCGTTTTCTTGGTTTGATATGTTAGACACATACCATATTTTTATGTTTATCTTGAATCACATGCTTGCTATGAGGAATTGTTCAAAACTTATCTTTTGTTATGTACGTACCAAACTTGTATACTCGCCATTGCTTTTGCATTGAATTGTATTTTTAAACATGTTACAGGTTGATGATGATGGTACTATGAAAAGAAGTAGCGTTGATTCCTAGATACACATATAGACATTAGGTTTAATATGTTGTATCAATTTTGTTTATGTTGTTATGTACTTCTTTGAACTTGTTGTATTGGAATTCCTTGTAATGTTGACAATCACTTTATGCAATGAAATCGGTTTATTAAATATTGTCACAAATAGCGTTATGATGTCTCTAGCAATCTTCACACTTCGTATCATCCCGATGTTTCCGCCATTGGTTGGGGTGTGACAATTACGGTGGTAATCATGTATTGCGAACTGCCTCGGGCAGTCAACCCGCAGTCATTGGTATCGATGGATCTATGTCGATAACTAACGTGCTTCATTTCACTATATGTACGTGCTGGTTATGCGTAAACGAATTCAAACTCTATATGCTATTATCAAACTTGTATGCTCACCTTTACATTATATGTATTCACTTTTATTTTAACGTATGTGACAGGTGCTTAGGATGCACACATTTTAGGATGTTGAAGCTAGAATAAAGCTTTAGAGCCCAACAAATAGTTGTCTGTACTGAATGGATCAAGGGTCTCTAGAAGCAGATAAACAATTGCTCTATTTTAAATCTGAGTTGTCGGAACAGGATTTATTTGCCTAGATTTTTATCTGTAATAATTTGTTTACTGTTTGAGGCATGGTATGGGACATGTTATTTAAATTGAATAGTAATGATAATTGTTGTGGAAACTTCTGGACAATCTGTTTCGCTCAGTGCCATGCCTCGATGATTCCGCCATCGGTTGGGGTGTGACAGATTGGTATCAGAGCCATAACTATAGGGAATTAGGCAAGACACGACCTAGTCCGGGTCGATATCTTAGAAACCTAGTCTATAGTTAGGAACCAGCAGACCGACTTGTACATATCCGGTAGGGATTATGTACGAGCTTAATTCTCGCTATTCTCGCTTATGCTACACTATCACTACACTCGAATTAACAGCTATAAATAGGCGATGAAGTCGAGAATAGGTGTGAAAACCACAAACTCCTGACTAAATTGTTTGAATCAATGCTGTTTTATCAACTTATCAATAATTTCTTCTTTCTTTTTCAAAAACGAACGCTTGTTCAACGGGGGAAATTATACCAAATCAGGAGTGAAATCCGTATTTTGATGAATAATCTCCTCTATTTTATCAAAACAAGGACGAAGTTGTTGAGCCAGGGGTGAAACCCTAACCTTGACGACTTGTTCTGCACATTTTACAAAACTCCCACCAAAGTCTCGACGGACTCCAACGACCTGAAGTCACGACATGACTAACGGGATGTGTGTCGGACGCCCAAGAAATCGAGGCAAGGACACAGTCCTGAAGGTCAAACGTAGACGACAAGTCCTTGTGAATAGTTGAATCGCTTTGGTTAGTCGAAGTCTACTAGCCGCAGACAGTCTATCTCTTGATTTTTACGTGTTTCGATTTTGAACATGTAACTGCTGACTCTGATAATTCGTCGATTTTATGAGTTTATATGTGTGTTTACCTGTTTATGTGTTTAAATTTTTGGAATTTACTCGATTTCACTTTCACTTCGATCGACACATACGACTCGCACTGCTTTTCCACCTCAAAACGTTAACAAATCGCGGAATTTTGGACGAATTTATGCTACGATATACGCTTATACTACGCTATTCTCGAACAATCGCAGGCTTTGAATGATAGGTTTCTGTATTCTGACTGCCTCTTGTGACTACATGATTAGGTGCTTCTGTGATTCTGTGCTCTACGTGCTTATGTGTTTATGTGTTTTTGTGTTCTACGTGGTTATGTGTCTGTGTGTTATAAGAACATGCGTGTTCCTGAGCTTTAGTAGTAATAAACGTGTGAGGTGAGATTCGAATATTTTGTGTTGAGTCCTGTGACGATGTCTGTTGCAGACAATGTCGTCTGGATCCCGTCATCCCTCACTTTCTCGTCAAGAAAAGAGAGATAAATGTCTTGCTGCCATCATCGCAAAAAAGTGTAGCAAAGGCCGTGAGTGATGTTTATGAGAATGCCAGCAAATCGTCCGAAGAATCGAGAACCGAAGCTCCTAAAGCTACCACTAAGACCTTCAATTTCAAGCAATTCAAGTCGTGTGGGCCGAAAGAATTCACTGGCGAGGGAGGTCCTACTTCATTATTTCACTGGTTTGACTCCTTTGAGGTTACTCTGCGACAGATCGGTTGCCCTGATGACCTCCGTACTCTGAATGCTACCGGCGTTTTCCAGTCCCGTGCACTAGACTGGTGGACGGCCGAGAGGAACAAGCGTGGGAACGATGCAGCTTACGGACTGTCGTGGGACGAGCTCAAGGAAGTTATGCTAGAGGAATTCTGCCCTCCTCATGAACGTCAAAAGATAGAAGATGAATTTTGGCACATACAGCAAAAGGAAGGAGACAATGCTGGTCTCACTGCTCGTTTCAAACAACTCAGCATTATCTGTCCCGACCAAGTCAAGACTCCAGACATGGCGATCAAGAAGTACATCCGGGCCCTGCCCGACTGCGTTGCTGATTTCGTGCAAGCGGCTAAGACTACGACGATCGAAGAGACTTATCTACTGGCCGCTGAAATTAACGACAAGCGGGTTAAGGCTGGTGTCTGGGATAAGACTTCGAAGCATCTGCACCAAGCTACCACCACCGCACCAACTGCCGAACCCACCTCATCGAGCAACAAAAGGAAGAACAGCTCCAGCAACAAGAACTGTGCGATCACTGCTACACCAGTTCAAGCTGTACCAGCTCAACAGCGCCAAGTGGTGGCACCTGTGGCCAATGCACCTCTTGCTAAGCGTGCATACACTGGGCCACATCCGCTCTGCCCTACCTGTACCTACCATCACCCGACTGCCATCGCTTGCCGTTTCTGTGCCCATTGCAATATGTACGGCCACTTCACAACCAACTGCCGTGCTCGACAAGCTCCTGCTCATCAAGCTCTACTCACTGCCCCTCAGGGTCAACAAGCTCCTCCGGCACCCGCGGTCAACGCCAGAGCCTGTTTGTGTGTGGCGACCCGAACCACTTCGCCAACATGTGCCCAAACAGGGTTGTGAAGTAAGAGCCCCAACAGCAGCAACAGCCTCAGCAACAGCAACACCAGCAGCAACAACAAGCAGCACGTGCCCAAACTTTCAACATCAACGTGCGCCAAGCCCAAGCCGACAACAACGTGGTTAATGGTACGTTCCTTGTGAATGGAATTTATGCATCATGTTTGTTTGATACTGGAGCCGATAATTGTTTTGTGTCGTTCGAATTCGAGAAGCTCCTTAGTCGTAGACGCTCTAAACTCTCTTCGACATTCGATGTTGAAGTCGCCACTGGAAGAACTGTCACCGTCAATTCCGTTATCCGTGATTGTACTCTTGAGCTCAACAATCACATTTTCCCAATCGACCTTATTCCGATGCGACTCGGAAGTTTCGACGTCATAGTAGGCATGGACTTTCTACGCGAAAACCATGCTGAAGTTGTGTGTTACGATAAGATGATTCGATTCTCGCTCGCGAATGGTGATTTATTGTGTGTATACGGTGAAACTGCCTCGAAAGGACTCAAGCTCATGTCATGTGTCCAAGCTAGCAAGTATCTCCGCAAGGAATACAGAGCTTTCTTGGCTAACATTGTGGTAGCGGAGAAGGAAAAGAAAGAGAAGAAGGAAGTGAAAGACGTTCCTGTGGTTCGTGAATTTCCTCATGTGTTTCCTGATGATCTTCCAGGTTTGCCACCAAATCGTGATATCGACTTTCGTATCGACCTCATTCCTGGAGCCAATCCTGTTGCCAAAGCTCCTTATCGACTCGCGCCATCCAAAATGCGTGAACTCTCAAACCAACTCCAGGAATTACTTGAGAAAGGCTTCATTCGCCCGAGCACCTCTCCATGGGGCGCTCCAGTCCTCTTCGTCAAAAAGAAGGATGGGTCATTTAGGATGTGCATCGACTATCGGGAATTGAATAAGTTAACTATCAAGAACCGCTATCCCCTACCCCGCATTGACGAATTGTTTGATCAGCTACAAGGTGCTACGTGTTTCTCGAAGATCGACTTACGATCAGGCTACCACCAACTACGCATACAAGAGGAGGATATACCCAAAACCGCCTTTCGCACCCGTTACGGCCATTACGAATTCGTTGTTATGCCCTTTGGTCTAACCAACGCACCCGCGGTCTTCATGGATCTTATGAATTGCGTGTGTAAACCATATCTCGACCGTTTCGTCATCGTGTTCATCGACGATGTCTTGATCTATTCCAAGTCAAAGGCCGAACATGCGCAACATCTACGTTTGGTTCTCGAGCTGCTCCAGGGGAATCGACTCTATGCCAAATTCTCCAAGTGCGAATTTTGGCTGGGGGAAGTTCAGTTTCTGGGCCACATTGTCGATAGTCAGGGTATTCACATCGATACCGCGAAGATTGAAGCCGTCAAGAGTTGGATTACACCCAAGAACCCTTCGGAAGTCCGTTCTTTTCTCGGACTAGCGGGCTATTATCGACGATTTATCGAAGGATTCTCGAAGATTGCTATGCCGCTTACCGCTCTCACGCATAAAGATCAGCCTTTTGTTTGGGGAACCAAACAAGAGACTGCCTTTCAAACCCTCAAGTATAAGCTTTGCAATACTCCTATTCTCACTCTACCCAACAGAAACGACGATTTCATTGTCTACTATGATGCTTCCAACCTTGGTCTCGGTTGTGTCCTCATGCAACGGAGCAAGGTTATAGCTTACCCCTCTCGTCAGCTCAAAATCCACGAGAAGAACTATACAACCCATGATCTCGAGCTAGGCACGGTTGTTTTTGCATTAAAGATTTGGCGACACTACCTGTATGGTACCAAGTGTACGATCTTCACCGATCATAGGAGCCTACAACATATCTTTAATCAGAAGGAACTTAATATGCGTCAACGCCGATGGGTAGAACTTCTCAACGATTACGACTGTGAGATCCGTTATCACCCAGGCAAGGCAAATGTTGTTGCCGACGCACTCAGCAGACGGAGTTATCTGCTTAGCACTCGTAATGTTCAAGCCCAACACGATCTCGAAACCCTTATTCGTGAAGCCCAGCATGCGTGTTTTAATGAACGCACGCTGAAGAGGGAACGAATCTACCACGATGGAGCCCAGCTTGTGAGCAAGTCCAATGGGATATTCCACTTTCTGGACCGAATTTGGATCCCTAAGCGGACCGATTTGCGACAGATCCTGATGGACGAAGCCCATAAATCCCGGTACTCTATTCATCCTGGTGCCGATAAAATGTACCAGGACCTTCGCTACAAGTACTGGTGGCCGGGTATGAAAAGGGATATTGCTCTCTACGTTGGAAAATGCCTAACCTGTGCAAGAGTCAAGGCTGAACATCAAAGACGCTCTGGCTTACTTGAACAACCACCAATTCCTATGTGGAAGTGGGAAAGTATAACTATGGATTTCATAACAAAGCTTTCGCACACGTCATCAGGCCACGACAGCATATGGGTTATTGTTGACCGTTTGACTAAATCAGCTCACTTCCTGCCGATACGAGAAGACTACAAGGTAGAACGATTAGCCCGAATCTACACCGACGAGATCATTTGTAATCATGGGACGCCTCGTGACATCATCTTTGATCGTGATGCTCGGTTTACCTCGCGACTGTGGGAAACGTTTCAAAAGGCTCTTGGTACATCGCTTAATCTAAGTACCGCCTTCCACCCTCAAACCGACGGTCAGACTGAAAGGACGATTCGTACTCTTGAAGACATGCTCCGTTCGTGTGTCATAGACTTCGGGGGTAATTGGGATAAATACCTGCCGTTAGTCGAATTCTCATACAACAACAGATATCATTCCAGCATATAGATGGCACCATTCGAGGCTTTATACGGAAGGAAATATCAATCGCCTATTGTGTGGCACGAGATCGGTCACTCGCAACTAACCGGTCCTGAGCTACTGCAAGAAACGACAGACAAAATTTTCCAAATCCGGGACAACCTAGTGAAAGCTCGGAATCGACAGAAAAGTTACGCCAATAGACGACGCAAGCCCCTTGTATTCGACGTTGGCGACTACGTACTCCTAAAGGTTTCAACTTGGAAGGGTGTGGTCAGATTCGGCAAGAAAGGGAAACTAGCGCCTCGATACGTTGGACCTTTTAAGATTCTGGAAAGAATCGGAAAAGTCGCCTACAGACTCGAACTACCGGAGGAACTGAGTAACGTCAACCCAACTTTCCACGTGTCAAACCTCCGAAAATGCCTGGCTGAACATGATTTAATTGTACCTCTCGATGACCTTCAAATAAACGAGACATTGCACTTCGTGGAGAAGCCTGTCGAAATCATGGATCGCCAAACCAAGCAGCTCCGCCGCTCGCGCATTCCTATTGTGAAAGTCCGATGGGAAGGCAAACGAGGCGCAGAGTTCACTTGAGAACTCGAAAGCGACATGAAGGCAAAGTACTCGCAACTGTTTGGAGAAAGTCTAGAGAAAGAAAGTGCTCCAAGGTGATTCATGGTGTCGTACAACTTACGGCTTAATTTCGGGACGAAATTCCCTCAACTAGGGGAGGCTGTAACACCCCGTGTTTCCATTAGTCAAGTCAAAATCAAGGTCAAGGTCAACGACCGATTGTACGAATTTGACTTATAGTAATTTCCTTATTTTAATTGTATTATGTGGAGTAAGTGTTGTTAATTGCTAAAATCGATGTGTGTTAATCGCTATCTAATCAACTCGCGACTGTGAATTATAATAAGTAACAATGCGATAAAGCTAACTAACCGATAATCAAACTATGCTACTCGACATCGAATCGTGATACGAACCGCAACTCGACTTAATTTAGTTATTATACGTGTGTGTGTGCCTTATGTGTTACTTGTGCGTGTTTATATGTATATGTTGTGAAATCAATCGAAACTCGAAACGCAACCGAACTCGAATCCGAATCGAAGTCGAACTATGATTTGACTAGGAAACCCTATCGTGACGAGCCGTTCGCAATCGAAATCGAAACACCAAGAATCGTCGCGTCAACAATCGAACCAAGTGCCATCCGGCCGGATAGCCATCCGACCGGATAGCCACTACGCCGCAGGTCAGGTGTCATCCGACCGGATCGTCGTCCGGACGGTGAACCATCCGATCGGATAGCCCTTTCCTCTTTTGGAATCCTATAAATACCCCTGTCATTTTCATCATTTCCATTTCTGGAAACTCTCTGTCCGAACCACTCGTGCTCCTCACCTTTTCTTCGATTTCTCTCAATCCGGGTAAGATCTCGTCCTAAATCTTGTACTTTCTTGATCTACACGCACTCCTACACCTTTCTATCTTTTAAATCTTAACTTTTAACCGTGAAATCACTAGATTTCGGGTGTTCAAGATTGACGTCATCATGAGTCCTTCAAGAACTTCATGTTTTGACTTTAATCCACCAAGAACAACCGAGATCTAACCGATTCCCACGCAAACACACAAAGATCTTGTAAAGATCTCGACACAAGAATGGTGAAAAAGGATTGAAAGATGGTTTCTAACTTTCTTTCATCTCTTTTACTCTCATTACACTCAAAACCGATAGAATCGGACCCGGTTCTAGTCTCCTACTCATCCATAGTATTGTACTAGTCCAAGGTCTGGATTCTACTCACGAGACCACTGATTTCGGGTTAAACAAGAACAACCGTCCTGAGCCGGTAACTGGCCGAACTAGGGTGATTCCTGGTCGGTCTGGTCACTTGGGACGAAACGAGGTTCCGTTGCTTAACGCGATGTCAACACGTCTCGATAAAATGACAAAACAACCAAAATGACCAAGTGAAAGACGAACGGGACAGCCGGAGCGGAATGCTGTCCGAACGGATAGGTTATTCGAACGGATTGTCATCCGAACGGATCACACTTGGGACCCACACCTAAACAATCTTATCTGAAGTTTGGGTATTGAACGAATTGCAATCCGATAGGACGACCATCTGACTGGATTACTCTTCGGATCATGAGATACTAAGACTTTAAAGACTTAAACAATTTTCGACATGTTCAGTAACAGGGTTGCCATCCGATCGGATGGGCATCCGATCGAATGACACTTCTGTTGTGAACTTGCTTTCAATAAGTAACCTCATCACTAAGTCGCCGTCCGACCGGACCACTGTCCGACCGGATGACCATCCGAACGGATTGCCATCCGCGCGACTAGCCATTTGATCGACCGACTTGATCGATAGAGATACTCCAATGCATTCAAAATGCTACAACGAAAAATTCAAAAGTCAAACCATCATACACAAACACATCCTTCTTATAGGAAGAAACAATCCACTCGAATAGTCATCCAACCAGACAAGCTGTCCGACCGGATGACCATCCGAACGGATTGCTGTCCGATCGGATTACCATTCGATCGAGCTACCATCCGACCCACTCGCAATTCGTATCGCTTTACGCGTCACTTATCGTTATACAATCTAATCTACTCAGGCTAATCCTACTCGCTAAGCGCTCCCTTCAATCCATCAACCGCTGTGAGTATACTCGATCCCTTTTTGCTTTATGCACTTTTGGGTGTTACATACGTTACAACTATTCAAATCACATCAATCACACTACTCAATACTATTTGAACGCTAACCGATAATGCATGTTATACGTGGCTTATGAATGCTTGTTTGTTATGTTTACACATGGAATGCTGTCTACCTGCCTTAGCAACGATAGTACTATAGTTTGGACTCAGCACCCATTCACACGGGGGTTGTTAAGGACAATTACTTGCATGGATTACGGTGGTAATCATGTATTGCGAACTGCCTCGGGCAGTCAATCCGCAGTTATTGGTATCGATGGATCTATGTCGATAACTAACGTGCTTCATTTCACTATGTGTATGTGCTGGTTATGCGTAAACGAATTCGAACTCTATATGTTATTATCAAACTTGTATGCTCACCTTTACATTATATGTATTGACTTTTATTTTAACGTATGTGACAGGTGCTTAGGATACACACATTTTAGGATGTTGAAGCTAGAATAAAGCTTTAGAGCCCAACAAGTAGTTATCTGTAGTGAATGGATCAAGGGTCTCTAGAAGCAGATAAACAATTGCTCTATTTTTGAATCTGAGTTGTCGGAACAGGATTTATTTGCCTAGATTTTTATCTGTAATAATTTGTTTACTGTTTGAGGCATGGTATGGGACATGTTATTTAAATTGAATAGTAATGATAATTGTTGTGGAAACTTCTGGACAATCTGTTTCGCTCAGTGCCATGCCCCGATGATTCCGCCATCGGTTGGGGTGTGACATTTCCGATCTTTCCTGCGATTAGACCTTCGTAAGATTCCAGAATAGAAGATAAGAAACTCATGTGTTGTTTGGTGAAATCAGTATTCAAATGCGGAGAATCTTTCCAGTTCGGACTCTGATTAGATTTGGATGATGAAGATGATGAATGATATCCTGAATCATAACTCGGAGATTTGTTCTTTGATGAATCACCAGCATTGCCAGTGCTAAAGGCTGTACCAACCTTTGGTGACTGGTTGTTCAGCAGCATACTCCGTCGGTAGTACAGCTCGACATTCTACTGATAACTCAAACTGGACATTTTGTTTTGTTTTTGTAACTCTAGATCATGTCCTTCAAGTTTTTCAACCAAACCATCCAACGTAATCTCATCAAACTTAGCATCATTCTTTAGAACAATCACAAACGTTTGCCAGTCATTAACTTGCGGTAACGCCTCGACAAGTTTGGCAACAATCTCTTCTCTAGCCTTCTTGATTCCAAATCTTTCTAACTTGATCTTCAGATGACAAAATCTTTCAATCATTTGTCTGACAGTTTCTCCTTTCATGCATCCGAATAGATCGAATTCCTTTTTCAACAGAGAGATTTTGTTTTTCTTGATGTCTTTACCGCCTTCGGATTTTAGCTTCAATGCTTCCCACATCGACTTAGATGTTTCACCATGTTGAAGTAAAAACAAGATATCCTCTCTAACAGATTGTTGCAATAAAGTTACCATTTTTAGTTCATTAGAGTAGTTATTTTTATTGATTTCTGAAAATTGTTTAATCTCAAGTAATTCATTTTGATCATTCACCGGTTTTTCATATCCGAAAGTCATCATAATCCAACTCTCATAGGCATACGCCTTCACCCAGTTCTCAAATCTAGTGCTCCACCAATGATAATCTTCTATGTTCATTAGCTTCGGTGGTCGTTGATGATTTCCGTACACACTGTCATACTTTAAACTCTCAGAAATAACACTTGAAACAGTTTTTGTTGTAACTGGGGTTTCTTCAGATGTGAACGCGTTGTAAAATTCATCAGCCATGATTCCTGCAAAACAATCAAACATTTGGATCAAATTTGAAAGACAAACAATACAAAGTATTTGACTATCTATGATCAGGATGGACTTGTCAGGATAGGCTTTGGTCCGGATGTACTTGTCCGGATGAACTGGTCCAGAAGGGTTTTGGTCCAGGTGAGTTTTGGTCCGGATAGACTTTTGGTTCGGATGGAAAACGAGTCTATCTGGACGGATGGACTAAGTGCATCCGTTCGAACACACCTGAACAAGAACAACCATCTTTTTCAATAATTTGAGATCGTTTTTGTTAGAATTTTGACCTGAAACTTCGAAGGATTGATTAAAACTGGTTTTCACACAACATATTCAAAATTTAGCCAATTTTAACCGTGAAATCTTTGTAAATCTGAGATTTAAGTTCAAAAAGAAAGTGTGGAAGATGAGTAGAAGAAGAAATATGTAGAATATGATGAATTTGGCTCTGATGATGATGAATCAGCTTCAATCTTCTTATCTTTAATCCGTGCAAACAATCACCCGCTCTGATACCACTTGTGAATTCGAATCCTGGATCGATTCCTTGACCGTTGAATGCGTACGAACACGTGAGTTGTGCGGAATCCAATCACGTGTGTGGATCAGCACAAAGAAGTAATTAATAATGATTTCTATTACTGATATAACAGTTTGTACACCACGAAATCAAACGGACAGAGTTTCCCCACTCTAGTCTTCAAAAGTTATCAAATGACATGACCCTACACTCCAATTTATAGGCATCCTTCATCCGGACGCATCTTCCTAGTGGATGGCCTCCATCCGGACGGATGGACTAACTTATAAACCTTCCGGATGAACATGTTGCATCCGTCCGAATGGACCTGATGTCCATCCGTTCGGATGGGCTTCAACACATATTCACTTTATCTGTCGTTCTGTTTAGAACCGGTCTTGTATCATCTGATTAAGCTACGAAACGTGATTGACAATAGGAATATACTTATTCCAGTTGAAGCTTTCTTCTTCCTGGGTAACAACCAATGCCATGGTTTTCTCCTTTGAAGGTCCTTCATCAATCTGTGGACGATTGATCTTGGGAGGTTGTTCCTTGTTGCGATGGTACACTGCTTTTCTGTAATAATCATCATGGAACGGGTTCACAGTTTCATCAACATTCTAGTTTTGACATTCACGCTTGAAATGTCCTTTTTGCTTGCATTTAAAGCACGTAACCTTGGATTTATCGAAACCGAGTTTCGTATTTGAACCTCCCACGCATTGTCGACCAGTAATTTCCATAAACCTTTGTGCTCTTCTTATCACGCTCGCCATACACCACCTGATGTCTATCAATTCCATCTCCTTTGGGTCGATTTGGTCGTAATCTTCTTTTGTCATGTTCGGGTTTCCGATCTTACCCGCAACAAGACTTTCATATGATTCAAGAATGGACGCCAAGAAGACCATCTATTGTTTCGTAGATTCAACATTCAAACTTTGTGCATTGTTTAAGTTTACGACGATATTGCACTGAATCACATTCGGGTTGGAATTGTTCTGACTCTGTTGAGTATTTGATGCAAATGACGATTGCGTATTAGCATTTGAACCCGGATATCCAAACCCAATGCCTGATGATGATCCACCACTCGAAGTGCTTTTTGGTGAGTCATTGGAATTCTCAGCACTGAATGCAGTTCCAATCTTTGGTAATGGATTATTCGAAATCATACTTCCACGGTAATACAGATTAACATTTTGTTGATAGTTCGAGCAGTTTATTTTGTTTTGCTTTCTGATTTGTAGCTCATGACCTTCTAACTTCTCAATCAGCCAATCAAGACTCATATTCTTAGTTTCAACACCATTTTTCAAAATCATGACATAATATTGCCATTCATCTTCGTTGGATAGTGCTTCCATAAGCTTGTCTATGATTTCCTCGTTGTCCTTTTTGACATCAAACCTTTCTAATTCTAGTTTCAAATGACAAAACCATTCAATCATCTGACGAACATTTTCTCCCTTCATGCAGTTAAACAAATCGAACTCTTTTTTCAGCAAACATCTTTTGTTTTTTACTATCTTGTCACACCCCGACCACGTATAGCATACAAGACGTGGCGGAAAACGTCGGGGAGTGTTGTAACAGAATTAATTGTTTCATAACCATGGCATTCAAAGTTGTATTTTATTTATTAACATAAGAGTTTCATTGTCTTAAACAGAAATTAAAGAGTTCAGAACATAATTAAACTAAGTCTTTCTTCATTTTAAATCTCTAAGGCACAGGTCCGCCCTAGTGTCACGATCATCATCCTACGGAAAAGCTCCTGAAAACACATGTGAAAATAGGTACGTCAGCATAAAAATGCCTGTGAGATACATAGGTTTGTGAAAATAAGATTCATGACTTAAGTTTAAGAAAATGTTTAGTCATGAACCTTGTAATTTGATTTTGTTTTGTAAATCGCTTGAAAAAAAACAATAAGTTCAGATGATATGTATAAATAAAGAATAATGTATGGTTAAATGAATAACCATGTAAAATGAGTTGTATAAAATAAACCGTATTGTAAAACAAAGTCTTGTGAAAACATGTTACTTGTGTAAAATGTATAAGTCCAAAATAAATTATTTAAATAACGCTATGATATGTAATATAATACAAACACTTATATATAGGAAGTACCAGCGGCGTATCCACCATGCTTGTATCATATTACTCACATTTCGTTACTTAAGTCACTTAACCAACCAACAATCTATAATGTCTATGTTTAAACTAATTGTCAAAAGTCCTTGTATAAACCATGTCAAATGTTGATAGTCCAAAAGTAGTCAAGTAATGTGTAACAAATGTTATGTCTTGTAAGTAAAGTATTGTCAAATAGTCCAAATGTAGAAATGTACAAAACAAAGTATTTTGAATGTATCAGAAAGTTATGTTTTATAAAGTAATGCATGTTACATTGATACAAACATTTATGTGGTAAGTTAACGCATACATTCAAGCCTTGAGACAGTCGGATAACCCTTTCAGTCAAGGTTATCAAAAGAAATGTTTTCGGATTCAGTCATTCCTTACATCCAAACAAACCCGGGATGTCAGGAATGGGATTTGTCAAGTCCTATGGTACCAGTACTTACTACCGAGCGGCGTAGCTAATGTTAATGAACGTATAATAGTCTCGTTTGTGCAAACCAAATGTTATAGCAGTTGTATACATGTCATATGAAAACAATGTACTAAGTATGCTAAGTTAACATACAAAGCAGAAAAGTCATGTAAATCAATGTGCTAGCATGCTATCAGTCAACATACATAGCAGAAATGTAATGTAAAACAATGTACTAAGTATGCACACAATGGACATACATAGCATAAAATGTAATGAAATCATGTACTATAATGTACTAACAAACATAGCAGGTATATGATGTGAAAGCAGGAAAGCACGAAAGTAACAAGTAGGCACATGTGTTTCACCCCAAAATGTTTGGAAAACAGTAAAAGAGGGGACTATATACTCACTTGAGATTGCTCAGGATTCATAAGATAACCACCAAGCAATTGCTAGAGGTCTCGGAATATCAAACGTCACCTAACATAGGTAACTACATTAATAAACCGGACCTAAATCGGAAGATCGGATAGAATGAGGGTTCGTAAACCAAACGAGTATAGAGACTCGTGTAATATGGTTTTAACAAAGCCTACATACTAAAAGAAACCTAACCTAAGTGCTTGTGACCCATTACGACCCGTTTAGGTAGCTTATGCTACTTTAACGCGCCGTTCGCGTGAAACGCGTTCGGACTGCCTAACTAGTCCTATGACAAGTAATATATGCCTTAACATGTCTAATATGGTTGTCAAATCAGTTTAGATGTCAAAAGTTATGTTACATATGTTTAAAATGAATTTTGGCATCAAAGGGGTATTTTGGTAATTTACCTAAGGCATATAAACTACCTATCATACAACTACTTAAACGAAGCGACCATAAGGTATAACCTCGTAAGGTTATTCCCTATATACTATGGTCACCTAATGTGCTTGGTCGGATCCTAATGATCGACCAAACGGGTCAGGTTCGAAAGTATAAGCGATTGTTTAGATCGCTTACCTTACGACCCTATATAAGCACTAAACTAAAAGTGACGAGTTAAGAATGTTAAAACATGCTTAACTAAGTTTAGAAAACAGGTTTGGTATCAAAACAATCGGTTTTGATACCCATAAGTAGTTTGGTTACAAAATACGCAAGAATACGTATTCTGACCGAAACTACAGCTCGTCACTGAGCCTAGATAACGTGGTAATCAGTAGGTATAGTCACTAAGGACTATAACCATCATGATCACGCTCACGTTATGAAGATCAAACGAACTTCGCATCGACCATAAACTGGTCAATGCAGAAAGTCAAACAAAGCCTCGCCGATCTCATTCCAGCAGACTGGTGAACGACATTTTCGACCATAGAGAGCCTCGAAAGGAGCCATTTTGATGCTGGTGTGATAACTGTTGTTGTAGGAGAATTCAATCAACTTAAGATGTGAATCCCAACTACCACCAAAATCGATCACACAAGCTCTTAGCATATCCTCCAGAGTCTGGATTGTTCTTTCAGATTGACCATCCGTTTGCGGATGATAAGCTGTGCTCAGATTAAGTTGGGTCCCCATAGCAGATTGCATGGTTCTCCAAAAATGAGAAGTGAAACGAGCATCTCTGTCAGAAATGATGTTCAAAGGAACACCATGTCGAGCTACAATTTCATCCACATAGATTTGAGCAAGTCTGTCAGCAGGAAAATCCTCACGGATTGGCAAGAAATGCGCTGACTTAGTAAGACGATCAACAACTACCCAGATGGCATCATGACCTTTCTTTGTGCGCGGAAGTTTAGTAACAAGATCCATAGTAATGTTTTCCCATTTCCAAACTAGGATCTCTGGTTGCTCCAATAAACCAGAAGGACGCTGATGTTCAGCCTTAACCTTAAGACAAGTAAGGCATTTTGATACGTATAAGGCAATGTCTTTCTTCATAGCAGGCCACCAATAATGAATACGAAGATCCTTATACATCTTATCTGAGCCCGGATGAATAGAATAACGCGACTTATGGGCTTCATCCATAAGCAAGGTACGAAGATCATCCTGGCTTGGGACCCACAAACGGTCCATGAAGTAATACGATCCATTGTCCTTCAGTTCCAAAGCAGGCGTTATGTGATAGGGAAATTCCTTATCCATTAAACCTTGTGAAACACAAGATTGTTGAGCCTAAGAAATGCGTGCTTGGATATCGGATTGAGCTTGAATAACAGATTGAACACGTACACAATGAAGCTTAGTACGTTCCTTACGACTCAATGCATCAGCTACGAAATTCGCCTTACCAGGATGGTAGCGAATTTCGCAGTCATAGTCGTTTAAAAGCTCAACCCAACGTCGTTGCCTCATGTTGAGTTCTTTCTGGTTGAAGATATGCTGAAGACTTTTGTGGTCCGTGAAAACCACACATTTTGTACCGTACAAATAGTGTCTCCAGATCTTTAGAGCAAAAACAACTGCACCCAACTCAAGATCATGAGTGGTGTAGTTCTTCTCATGTATCTTCAACTGCCTTGATGCATATGCTATGACTTTGTTCCTTTGCATAAGAACACAGCCAAGACCCAGTTTAGATGCATCGCAATAAACGACGAAATCATCATTGCCCTCAGGCAAAGTTAGAACAGGCGCGTCGCAAAGCTTCTGCTTCAAGTTTTGAAAAGCTTCCTCTTGTTTGAATCCCCACTCAAAGGGCTTGTTCTTCTGAGTTAGAGCAGTTAGAGGAACTGCAATCTTTGAGAAGTTCTCAATGAAGCGGCGATAATAACCCGCTAGACCGAGAAAAGAACGAACCTCAGTAGGAGTAGTAGGCGTATCCCAATCCTTGATCGCACTGATCTTGTAGGGATCTACATGAATACCTTGTTCGTTGATGATGTGTCCTAAAAATTGAACTTCTTTAAGCCAAAATTCGCACTTGGAGAATTTGGCAAAAAGTTGCTCTTTCTTTAGGAGTTCCAAAGTAAGACGAAGATGTTGCTCGTGATCAGCTCGCGTCTTGGAGTAAATCAAGATGTCGTCAATAAAAACAATGACGAACTGATCCAAATAAGGTTTGCAGACCCTATTCATTAAGTCCATGAAAACAGCAGGAGCATTAGTCAAACCGAATGGCATGACTGTGAATTCATAATGCCCATAACGAGTGCGGAACGCTGTCTTGGGAATATCTTCTTCATGCACCCGAAGTTGATGATATCCGGAACGTAGATCAATCTTCGAAAATTAAGAAACGCCCTGTAATTGATCAAAGAGATCGTCTATGCGCGGTAGGGGATATCGATTCTTGATAGTAAGCTTGTTAAGCTCACGATAATCGATACACATCCTAAAGGATCCATCCTTCTTCTTGACAAAAAGAACGGGAGCACCCCAGGGTGAAAAGCTGGGACGGATAAAGCCTTTGTCAGAAAGCTCCTGAAGCTGCTTAGACAACTCTTGCATCTCAGACGGTGCAAGACGATATGGAATCTGGCAATGGGATTTGCACCCGGTACGAGATCAATGCGGAACTCGACTTGGCGTGCTGGGGGTAGACCAGGTAACTCTTCAGGGAAAACTTCAGAATAATCCCGAACGACGGGAATATCTGAAATAGACTTACCCTTGCCTTTATCTGCTGTAACATGTGCTAAGAAAGCCACATAGTTCTTCCGCAGATACTTACGAGCTTTAAAACAAGACATGAGTTTGAGACCACCGGCAGGTTTCTCACCTTGAACCTGTAGGATCTCGCCTGTCGAAAGCGGCACACGAACAATCTTCTCAGAACAAACTATCTCAGCGTGATACTTGGATAACCAATCCATACCCACAATGACGTCGAAGCTTCCAAGTTGCATAGGCGTGAGGTTAATAGGAAAAAGATGATCGTTAAGGTTCAACTGGCAGTTGTGAAGAACAGAATCAAGAACAATGGGTTCACCACTAGCAACTTCTACTGTCAAAGGTTTACCTAGTTTTGTTCTAGACACGCGAAGTAATGGCTCAAAAGACAATGACACAAAACTCTTGTCGGCACCCGAATCAAAAAGAACAGATGCAGGCTGATTATTAATAAAGAACGTACCGTTCACCACATTATCGTCCGCTTGCGCCTCTTGGGCATTCAAGTTAAAAGCTCGACCTCGAGCCTGAGCCTGATTCGGGTTCGCATTCTGATTCTGGTTGGCTAGCCTTGGGCACCGGTTCCTGTAGTGGGTCAGATCCCCACAATTGTAGCACGAACCAGGAGGAAAATGAGGTCGTGCAGCTTGACCTTGTTGCTGAGCAAGAGGCTGAGCAACTTGTTGAGCCGGGTTCTGAACTGCCTGGTTCTGGTTAACAGGAATGCGGCAGGCGGCAGTAAGATGACCAGATCTTCCGCAGTTGGTGCACTGACGACACTGGAGGTGTGGTTGATGATGGCCGTTACACCTGTTGCACAAAGGTGCAGTGCCAAGATAAGGCTTCTTGGCTAGTGGTTGCGCAGGCTGATTTGGTGCAGTTTGGGCCTGTGCAGTAATGGCATAGTTTTGGGAAGCCTTCCGCTTCCTAGACCCTCCAGAATTCTTTCCCTTCTTGTTTTGACTTTTCTTGCTATCTTCCTTATCAGACACCTGCTTCTTACCCTTGTCACCCTTTTTATGCACCTTTCCCTTTCGAACCTGCGACTCAGTCAATGCCGCTGCTAACTCGATCGCCTGACGGAGTGTGGTAGGGTTACTCCCAGTAAGGATGTCTTGTACTGAGTCAGGTAGGCCGTCGATGTACCTTTCGATAGCCTTGTCGAGTGGGGTAACCATAGTTGGGCAAAGCAGACTCAACTCCTCAAACCTGTCAGTATATGCCCTGTGCTCACCACTATCTTGTTTCAAATTATCAAACTCTTTCTCCAACGCTCGCTGTTCATGGCGAGGACAGAATTCCCTCATCATAAGGGCCCTGAGTTGAGCCCATGTCTGTGCTAGAGCAACTTCTGCACCCCTGTCTCTCATAACCCCGTTCCACCATGTGAGAGCCCTCTTCTGAAATAAGCTCGAAGAAAACTCGACCTTGCGATTATCCGGACACTGCACGTGGCGGAAAGTATTCTCAATGCTCTCAAACCATTGAAGAAGCCCAGTCGCTCCTTCAGAACCACTAAACTTGAGTGGTTTAGCCGAGCTAAAGTCCTTGTATTTGCATGGAGCATTGTTGTTGTTGTTGGCTGCGTGCCATTGAGCAAAGAGATTTGGGAACTGAGCAGCCATCTGCTCCGAAATGATTTCTGCCAGTTCGGCAGTTGCTATCTGGTGTTCGCGTCGAGGAGGCATTCTAAAAGAGGAAAAACATGAAAGGAAACGAGTGAGAGGATTGGATGAAAAGAATGAGATGAAACAAAATTAACAAACGCAAAGATGGTGGTCATTTGTCCGCATTACCAAGCAAACAAACGACGCACAGTGACTAATCAAAGTAAATGGATCGAAAATAATGTATCATGAAGACATGCTCGCCTATAAGTGAACACTCATCCCAAGAATTCCCAGGTAAGCACAACTGGTCTCGCGTCTGATGAGATGTATACGAAGTGCTTGCCTAGACAGAAAACCCAGAATACAGGCATTCACTCTTCCAGTTTGCACGTGTTCACATTATTTAAAACCCAAAACGTTGACGAGATTTTGAAAATTTGAAGGCACAAGGCCAAAAATTTAGTCAAACTGGAAGGGTTCAAAACCTTACAAAAGAGGGTTCAAAACCTTGTAATAAATCATCCAAAAACAGATGATTGTTTTTTTTTTTTCAAAATCGTTTCGAAAAATCTGGTTTCTTGTTTTGATAATCACCTAAGGATAGGTGATGTACATGTTTTAAAATCTAAACACAAGACAACTTGTGTTAGGGTCCTAGAAAGGTTATAGTCTAGGTCAAAGCATTACTAATAACCTAATTCCCTATAACCATTGGCTCTGATACCAACTCTTCTGTCACACCCCGACCACGTATAGCATACAAGACGTGGCGGAAAACGTCGGGGAGTGTTGTAACAGAATTAATTGTTTCATAACCATGGCATTCAAAGTTGTATTTTATTTATTAACATAAGAGTTTCATTGTCTTAAACAGAAATTAAAGAGTTCAGAACATAATTAAACTAAGTCTTTCTTCATTTTAAATCTCTAAGGCACAGGTCCGCCCTAGTGTCACGATCATCATCCTACGGAAAAGCTCCTGAAAACACATGTGAAAATAGGTACGTCAGCATAAAAATGCCTGTGAGATACATAGGTTTGTGAAAATAAGATTCATGACTTAAGTTTAAGAAAATGTTTAGTCATGAACCTTGTAATTTGATTTTGTTTTGTAAATCGCTTGAAAAAAAAAACAATAAGTTCAGATGATATGTATAAATAAAGAATAATGTATGGTTAAATGAATAACCATGTAAAATAAGTTGTATAAAATAAACCGTATTGTAAAACAAAGTCTTGTGAAAACATGTTACTTGTGTAAAATGTATAAGTCCAAAATAAATGATTTAAATAACGCTATGATATGTAATATAATACAAACACTTATATATAGGAAGTACCAGCGGCGTATCCACCATGCTTGTATCATATTACTCACATTTCGTTACTTAAGTCACTTAACCAACCAACAATGTATAATGTCTATGTTTAAACTAATTGTCAAAAGTCCTTGTATAAACCATGTCAAATGTTGATAGTCCAAAAGTAGTCAAGTAATGTGTAACAAATGTTATGTCTTGTAAGTAAAGTATTGTCAAATAGTCCAAATGTAGAAATGTACAAAACAAAGTATTTTGAATGTATCAGAAAGTTATGTTTTATAAAGTAATGCATGTCACATTGATACAAACATTTATGTGGTAAGTTAACGCATACATTCAAGCCTTGAGACAGTCGGATAACCCTTTCAGTCAAGGTTATCAAAAGAAATGTTTTCGGATTCAGTCATTCCTTACATCCAAACAAACCCGGGATGTCAGGAATGGGATTTGCCAAGTCCTATGGTACCAGTACTTACTACCGAGCGGCGTAGCTAATGTTAATGAACGTATAATAGTCTCGTTTGTGCAAACCAAATGTTATAGCAGTTGTATACATGTCATATGAAAACAATGTACTAAGTATGCTAAGTTAACATACAAAGCAGAAAAGTCATGTAAATCAATGTGCTAGCATGCTATCAGTCAACATACATAGCAGAAATGTAATGTAAAACAATGTACTAAGTATGCACACAATGGACATACATAGCATAAAATGTAATGAAATCATGTACTATAATGTACTAACAAACATAGCAGGTATATGATGTGAAAGCAGGAAAGCACGAAAGTAACAAGTAGGCACATGTGTTTCACCCCAAAATGTTTGGAAAACAGTAAAAGAGGGGTCTATGTACTCACTTGAGATTGCTCAGGAGTCATAAGATAACCACCAAGCAATTGCTAGAGGTCTCGGAATATCAAACGTCACCTAACATAGGTAACTACATTAATAAACCGGACCTAAATCGGAAGATCGGATAGAATGAGGGTTCGTAAACCAAACGAGTATAGAGACTCGTGTAATATGGTTTTAACAAAGCCTACATACTAAAAGAAACCTAACCTAAGTGCTTGTGACCCATTACGACCCGTTTAGGTAGCTTATGCTACTTTAACGCGTCGTTCGCGTGAAACGCGTTCGGACCGCCTAACTAGTCCTATGACAAGTAATATATGCCTTAACATGTCTAATATGGTTGTCAAATCAGTTTAGATGTCAAAAGTTATGTTACATATGTTTAAAATGAATTTTGGCATCAAAGGGGTATTTTGGTAATTTACCTAAGGCATATAAACTACCTATCATACAACTACTTAAACGAAGCGACCATAAGGTATAACCTCGTAAGGTTATTCCCTATATACTATGGTCACCTAATGTGCTTGGTCGGATCCTAATGATCGACCAAACGGGTCGGGTTCGAAAGTATAAGCGATTGTTTAGATCGCTTACCTTACGACCCTATATAAGCACTAAACTAAAAGTGACGAGTTAAGCATGTTAAAACATGCTTAACTCAGTTTAGAAAACAGGTTTGGTATCAAAACAATCGGTTTTGATACCCATAAGTAGTTTGGTTACAAAATACGCAAGAATACGTATTCTGACCGAAACTACGGCTCGTCACTGAGCCTAGATAACGTGGTAATCAGTAGGTATAGTCACTAAGGACTATAACCATCGTGATCACGCTCACGTTATGAAGTTCAAACAAACTTCGCATCGACCATAAACTGGTCAATGCAGAAAGTTAAACAAAGTTTGACTTTCGGACTCGAAAAGCAATAAAAGAACGAAAGAATACTTACGAAAGGTCCCCGAATGCTAATCTAGATCCAAATAACTCAGGTATGAAACAATGGTTTCAACTTAGAGTCTTTTAGATCATATTCTAGTGAGGAATGAGTGAAAATGGGTTGGGTATTTATAGTAAACCCACAACCTTTAGGATCGTTTCTTGGAAAAGGGGGCACGATCTAGGCCGTACACTTGTCCAAATGTTGTGGTAACTAATTTTGGCCACCATAGGAGATTAACATGTGGCACTTGACCTTTGGGAAGTGTTAGGGGCTGCTAACTTATGTTTAAAATGGCTTTTTGCTGCATTTATTTATTTATTTATTTATTTTTATTTTTTGCAGTTTTGCAGTTTTGGTTCCTGAGCGCGTATCGTCGTGTTTTGGCACTTCTAACTCCCGTCAAGCCCATTTTTAAGCTTCACAAGGATGTTAAAGTATACGGAACATGAAACATGCTCAAAAATATGCCGGATGTCGGTTCGTTTAGCTGTACAATCGCGTTGTTCGGTTAATTACGACGGAATGCGCATAAGCGTGAAAAACGATCCAAATTGCGTGACGAATGGATTTTTCTCATGCCAAACACTAAAATAAAATATTTTAGTGCTTACATAAATTTTTGGATGTCCGGATGTATTCAGACCGTAAGTTATACGCGAAAATGCAAACTTGTGCATTTTTTGACACTTTTAGTCCCTGAATGACCCAAAAGTTTATTTTAGCACACCGAACACCTCAAAGCCTATTTCTAAGCTATGTGAAGGATATTTAATGTGTGTTTAACTTATGGTCATGTTCCGGAATGTCTGTTACAGTTCAAATTGGCATACTTTCGTAGTTTGTCAAGTTTAGTCCCTGTAAGCGAATTAACTTGTTTTTGCCATACCAAAGCCTTCAAAACTTATTTCTAAGTTATGTAAAGGTTATTTAAGGTATGTTAAGTATATGTTGATGTTCCGGAGTATTTTTCGCGTTAAACTAAGTACGTTTACGCACCAGTTTGCGTATAACTCTCCAGAAAGTGATATAGAGTTTGAAATTGGATAAAAGTCAAAACATGAAAAATGTAAAACACAACCAAACAAACATTGGGATCAAATAACATTGTTTTATTGATAATAGAACTGTTCACAATGATTACAAGCACGGATGTTGCAGTCTCCCCTACTTGTGGAAATTTCGTCCCGAAATTTATTTAGAGGAAACTCGTGGGAAAAGATGCGGATATTTCGCCTTCATTTGATCTTCGCGTTCCCAAGTAAACTCGGGTCCACGTTTAGCTTCCCAGCGAACTTTGACCAAAGGAATGCGCTTGCGTTTAAGCCACTTGACTTCACGTTCCATGATTTCCACTGGCTTCTCAACAAATTTCAGTGTTTTGCCAACACGAATTTCGTCAAGCGGTATGTGGAGGTTCTCATCAGCTAAACACCTCTTGAGATTTGACACGTGAAAAGTTGGATGAACATTTCCAAGTTTAGGAGGTAACTCAAGTCTGTAGGCTACCTTACCGATTCTTTCGACGATCTTGAATGGTCCAACGTATCTAGGTGCAAGTTTTCCTTTCTTTCCAAATCTGATCACACCTTTCCACGGTGAGACCTTAAGTAATACTCGATCACCGACTTGAAATTCCAAGGCCTTGCATTTTGGGTCCGCGTAACTCTTCTGACGGCTTCTAGCTGTCTGAAGGTTATCACGCACTTTCTTGATTTTGTCAGTTGTCTCTAAAATGAGGGCAGGTCCAGTAAGTTGAGCCTCGCCGATCTCATTCCAGCAGACTGGTGAACGACATTTTCGACCATAGAGAGCCTCGAAAGGAGCCATTTTGATGCTGGTGTGATAACTGTTGTTGTAGGAGAATTCAATCAACTTAAGATGTGAATCCCAACTACCACCAAAATCGATCACACAAGCTCTTAGCATATCCTCCAGAGTCTGGATTGTTCTTTCAGATTGACCATCCGTTTGCGGATGATAAGCTGTGCTCAGATTAAGTTGGGTCCCCATAGCAGATTGCATGGTTCTCCAAAAATGAGAAGTGAAACGAGCATCTCTGTCAGAAATGATGTTCAAAGGAACACCATGTCGAGCTACAATTTCATCCACATAGATTTGAGCAAGTCTGTCAGCAGGAAAATCCTCACGGATTGGCAAGAAATGCGCTGACTTAGTAAGACGATCAACAACTACCCAGATGGCATCATGACCTTTCTTTGTGCGCGGAAGTTTAGTAACAAGATCCATAGTAATGTTTTCCCATTTCCAAACTGGGATCTCTAGTTGCTCCAATAAACCAGAAGGACGCTGATGTTCAGCCTTAACCTTAAGACAAGTAAGGCATTTTGATACGTATAAGGCAATGTCTTTCTTCATACCAGGCCACCAATAATGAATACGAAGATCCTTATACATCTTATCTGAGCCCGGATGAATAGAATAACGCGACTTATGGGCTTCATCCATAAGCAAGGTACGAAGATCATCCTGGCTTGGGACCCACAAACGGTCCATGAAGTAATACGATCCATTGTCCTTCAGTTCCAAAGCAGGCGTTATGTGATAGGGAAATTCCTTATCCATTAAACCTTGTGAAACACAAGATTGTTGAGCCTGAGAAATGCGTGCTTGGATATCGGATTGAGCTTGAATAAAAGATTGAACACGTACACAATGAAGCTTAGTACGTTCCTTACGACTCAATGCATCAGCTACGACATTCGCCTTACCAGGATGGTAGCGAATTTCGCAGTCATAGTCGTTTAAAAGCTCAACCCAACGTCGTTGCCTCATGTTGAGTTCTTTCTGGTTGAAGATATGCTGAAGACTTTTGTGGTCCGTGAAAACCACACATTTTGTACCGTACAAATAGTGTCTCCAGATCTTTAGAGCAAAAACAACTGCACCCAACTCAAGATCATGAGTGGTGTAGTTCTTCTCATGTATCTTCAACTGCCTTGATGCATATGCTATGACTTTGTTCCTTTGCATAAGAACACAGCCAAGACCCAGTTTAGATGCATCGCAATAAACGACGAAATCATCATTGCCCTCAGGCAAAGTTAGAACAGGCGCGTCGTAAAGCTTCTGCTTCAAGTTTTGAAAAGCTTCCTCTTGTTTGAATCCCCACTCAAAGGGCTTGTTCTTCTGAGTTAGAGCAGTTAGAGGAACTGCAATCTTTGAGAAGTTCTCAATGAAGCGGCGATAATAACCCGCTAGACCGAGAAAAGAACGAACCTCAGTAGGAGTAGTAGGCGTATCCCAATCCTTGATCGCACTGATCTTGGAGGGATCTACATGAATACCTTGTTCGTTGATGATGTGTCCTAAAAATTGAACTTCTTTAAGCCAAAATTCGCACTTGGAGAATTTGGCGAAAAGTTGCTCTTTCTTTAGGAGTTCCAAAGTAAGACGAAGATGTTGCTCGTGATCAGCTCGCGTCTTGGAGTAAATCAAGATGTCGTCAATAAAAACAATGACGAACTGATCCAAATAAGGTTTGCAGACCCTATTCATTAAGTCCATGAAAACAGCAGGAGCATTAGTCAAACCGAATGGCATGACTGTGAATTCATAATGCCCATAACGAGTGCGGAACGCTGTCTTGGGAATATCTTCTTCATGCACCCGAAGTTGATGATATCCGGAACGTAGATCAATCTTCGAAAAATAAGAAGCGCCCTGTAATTGATCAAAGAGATCGTCTATGCGCGGTAGGGGATATCGATTCTTGATAGTAAGCTTGTTAAGCTCACGATAATCGATACACATCCTAAAGGATCCATCCTTCTTCTTGACAAAAAGAACGGGAGCACCCCAGGGTGAAAAGCTGGGACGGATAAAGCCTTTGTCAGAAAGCTCCTGAAGCTGCTTAGACAACTCTTGCATCTCAGACGGTGCAAGACGATATGGAGCTCTGGCAATGGGATTTGCACCAGGTACGAGATCAATGCGGAACTCGACTTGGCGTGCTGGGGGTAGACCAGGTAACTCTTCAGGGAAAACTTCAGAATAATCCCGAACGACAGGAATATCTGAAATAGACTTACCCTTGCCTTTATCTGCTGTAACATGTGCTAAGAAAGCCACATAGTTCTTCCGCAGATACTTACGAGCTTTAAAACAAGACATGAGTTTGAGACCACCAGCAGGTTTCTCACCTTGAACCTGTAGGATCTCGCCTGTCGAAAGCGGCACACGAACAATCTTCTCAGAACAAACTATCTCAGCGTGATACTTGGATAACCAATCCATACCCACAATGACGTCGAAGCTTCCAAGTTGCATAGGCGTGAGGTTAATAGGAAAAAGATGATCGTTAAGGTTCAACTGACAGTTGTGAAGAACAGAATCAAGAACAATGGGTTCACCACTAGCAACTTCTACTGTCAAAGGTTTACCTAGTTTTGTTCTAGACACGCGAAGTAATGGCTCAAAAGACAATGACACAAAACTCTTGTCGGAACCCGAATCAAAAAGAACAGATGCAGGCTGATTATTAATAAAGAACGTACCGTTCACCACATTATCATCCGCTTGCGCCTCTTGGGCATTCAAGTTAAAAGCTCGACCTCGAGCCTGAGCCTGATTCGGGTTCGCATTCTGATTCTGGTTGGCTAGCCTTGGGCACCGGTTCCTGTAGTGGGTCAGATCCCCACAATTGTAGCACGAACCAGGAGGAAAATGAGGTCGTGCAGCTTGACCTTGTTGCTGAGCAAGAGGCTGAGCAACTTGTTGAGCCGGGTTCTGAACTGCCTGGTTCTGGTTAACAGGAATGCGGC
>JARYGA010001061.1:0-33263 GCA_030545235.1 Helianthus tuberosus | reverse complement strand
CGTGGCAGTTGAAGCATCTCAGCTTTGACTTATTCCATCCAAGATCCTTGTTTGATGCTTCCTAGTTGTTTCTGCCAGTTCTCTTAATGAAATTTTTGGCACGAAACACTGCCATAGCCATTTCCTGGTGATATCCATCTCTTTAATGTCATCTGGATGGACTTCAGTAGCTCATCTGCCTGGATGTTATTGGCAGTAAGCTTCCCAGCAACAAGGTGTTATAGCAGTTCATAATTCTCTCCATGAAAGCCATATTTTGCTCAAACTCTTTTGAGACCATGAGAGGAGTTGAGGTGCTTGAAGCAGTAGAAGGAGTTAGCACAGACTGAACAGGAGTCACTAATCGAATTAGAGTGCAGGCATGTAACCAGAGTAGGTTGGAGCACTAGAGTAGTTGGAAACACTAGGATGAAACATCTGAAATGACTCAGCCTCATGTTGTGAAACCAAAGTTGTGTTAGATGCAACAACAACATTGTTGTAACTCAAGGTATGATTGTAAAGTCTCTACTTGTCATCCATTTCATAAGATTTTAGCAGAGAAATCGGTTCGGCAAGACTCATTTAGGTCAAGTCTTTGGTCCTCTTGATAAGTGTATCATTTGTGTCCCAATTCCTTGGCAGAGCATTCAGGAGCTTCTTGTTAACAGCAGAAAATTTGGAGCATCATGTCATGTGTCCTCATCTCACTAATAAGGGAGATAAACCTTTGAATCTGATTGTCAAGGGTTTCTCCCGAGAAATGATTAAACATGTTGAACTTCTGTGTCAACATCTCTCTTTTACTCTCCTTCATCTCTTCATTTCCTTCATACATAGCCAAAAGAGCATCCCACAACTCCTTGGCAGACTTAGCTTCCCTAACCCCAACATCAATCTCAAGAACCAATGTAGAGTGTAACATAGCCAGAGCCTTGTCATCAATCTCACTCTTTTCATAATCCTCATCATCATAAGCTAATGTAGGCTTGACAGTAGTGGTTCCTTTTTCTCATCTACCACATAGGTAATCATAGCTGGTCCTCTACAGATGGACCTCCAAGCTTTAGGATCTTTTATCTTCATGTACTGAACGAATCTGAACTTGCATTTTGAGAATGATCCCCCCAACAGCAGCCTAGGGGTCCAGTTTTTTGTTCCAATAACATTATTTAGATCCTGGTTCATAGCGACCATGTCACTCAATGAGGTCTGGTTAGTGAGTTCAATTTCTGAAAAATCAAACTGTAAGTAACAATTGAATAGTAATTAAGTTTAACAGTTTATTAGTTTCAATTTTATTATATGTCCAAGACCAGTCGCACAGTTAAACGGTCAAAACAGTCCAAAGTCAATAGGTCGCGCAGTCCAAATAGTCAACAGTTCAATAGTTCACTTTAAATGATGTCGCACACTATCCCTTAAACCGCACACTTGCAAATTGGACTGCACACCACCTAAGAATTGGGCTGCACACTTCCTAGTTGTGCCGCACACTTGGTTGGGCTTCACATCAAGTAACACTGAAATAATGAGAGACAGCACACTAGTATTAGGACCGCACACTTAACCGTACACCCTTTTATTGAGCTGCACACTCCCTTAATTGGATCGCACACTTAAATTCAGTCCACAATTCAATTAATAGACCCACACTGCCCAATCAGACTGTACACCAGTCTGCACACTGGAACTCCTACGCTTCAAACTTTATCCCAATTTTGGTAACCAGTCCGCACACTGCCGAAAACTTGTTTTTGGTAACTAGAATTAATCTAGTACACCAAAATCCTGATTTTAAAGGAGATCAAAATCAAAAATCTTTTTGATTCTTTCCACCAATGACCCTGAAAAAATTGCAAACAAGTTCTATGCGTCCCAAAAACATATCAAAATACTGGATTTTAAGGTTGTTTTATCAATCGTTTAAAAAACAAATATTTTGATTTTGTCAAAACTGCAAAGTACATATGTTTATAGTGTATATTTTGGTCAGTTTTCAGTTGTTTTGAGTCTGTTTTAGGTTAGATTTGTGACACTGCTGACATTAAGCTTTGATTTCAGGTCCCGTAGCTTAAAGTGATGAAAAACGAGTAAAAACGAGCAGTTTAGAAGAAAATCGGGATTCGTACGCGCGTCGGAGAAGCTGGAAATCGAAATTAAATAAAAAAAATAAGAAAATTAGAACAAGGAGGCGCCGCGTGACGCGAGCCCCCCTTCGCGTCACGCCTAGGGTCTAATTTCGAGAAAAACATGTTGCAGCTAGGGTTTTGATTAATTAATTCCCAAGAAAACTCAATTGGAACCCTAATTACGATTTTAAGAGTTCTTTGGGCGACTTTGGAGGATTCTTGGCGAGCAATCGGAGATCTCAAGGCGTTGGAATCATTGGTACGAGTCAAGGGCGAAGAATCGAAGAATCTATCGGGTTTTCTAATCCCTTGTTTTGTCGATTACTTTTCTTGGAACTTTGTTACAATGAATTCAGTTTTAGACATCTTTGTTTTGTTTTCATTTACTGAGATGCTTGGCTAATTTCATAAACCACCAAGACTTGATGAATGGATTAATATAAAGTTTTTACCGGTTTTGTTATTTGCATGATTGTTATGGGTGATTGTGTTTAGTAAGCGGTTTGATTTAATGATTTGATGTATATGCGTACTTTGATTTGGTTTATTGTTATTATTTGCTTCATATGATTCTTAGTGACGGTCTATATCACAACGTAGAGTCATATTAGGGTTTAGGGTTTCGGTGAGTGTCTATATCATGTTAGAAAACCTTCACTCTTTAGGGAGAATCGGCCGATAACCTCTAGAAGTAACTGATAATAATTTGCTAAGTCTTAGTGTTCTACTAGTCCTAATACCTGGAAAGTGAGGGGCTATTGGTAGGTCTTACCCGGCGAATTGCTTTAGATAGGCCTTGGAAAAGGTCATGTCTTGGTTTACCTGTCGGTCTTCTTAGTCTATCAAGTCAGATTAATTACTTCAAACTACCCTAGATCTAGGATTGGAAAAGAATAGGTCAACATTAGGGTACTTACACAATAATTAGACAATTGGAAAAGCGTCTAATAACCGGTAGGATTAACGGCCTAGGTAGCTCCACAGGTTTCTCCTTGAGAAGGGTCGAGGGGCCTCGATGGTTCTTAATAGGTTTAGTACTTTAAGATCCCGGTTCCATAACTCGTGCATTTAACTTAATCGGTAATCTCTTAAAAACAATTCGGGATTCTTGTCTAGGTGGTCTCGTTCTCATATAAGAAAAGTCCGCAGTCGTCATTCGTCTTTAGTCTAGCTCTAGTTTAATTTAGTAGTCTAAAATAGATTTCCTAGTTTTCCATAACCCCCCCCCCCCAAACAATTAAACAAGTTTCAGTCGCGTCCGTCAGTGTCTGTCAGAGTCTAGTTTACGTGATACATAGAGTCTCGTGGTTTGATATCCGGACTTCCTAGGTTATACTACATTGATCGGTACGCTTGCCGATTGTGTGGTTTTAGGTCGAGTCTAGAATTAAAGCTTTTTAGTGTCTAGCGTAGAGAGTCTAACTTAGCTAATTTTTATAGTCTGTTTAGCACACATGAAGTTTTTGGCGCCGTTGCCGGGGACTCTTGGTAATTGCATTCATTGGCTTTGATAGATTTACTTGACAAACACGTGCTACGTGTTTACTTTGTTTTGTGTCTTTTATTTTCATCTTGAGTCGTAGTAACTATTGTTTGCTTTTCTTGTGTTCAGGTTTTTGCTTGTAGTGGATGCCACATCTGCGCTCGCACGGACCACCACCACCAGTCAAGCAGTCATCATCTCAATTGGGCCAAGGCCCACAGGTTACTTCTACATCCTCTTCTCGTTTCCCCAACTTCGATTCCACCCCGCTACCCACCCCACCTCCTACACCACCACCTTCGCCAAACCATTCACCTAAAACCTCACCTAAGGTTTCCCCACCCGATAGCCCTACTTCTAGTACCTCTTGCAATCCAGCAAACTTAGCACCAATGGCAAACCCTAGGCAAACCGTCCATCAGCAAGCCACTCAGGATTTCACCGGCCTTGCTTCACCCATCACCGTTCCACCCATCGTTAGTGAGAATTCATGGCAGATTCCATCCTATGCCATGCAGGCTATCACCAATACCATCCAATTCCATGGCCGAGATGATGAGGACGCCTCAGCCCACATAAACCGTTTCTCTCGTATCCTAGCTACCTTTAACCTTCACGGTGCACCCAATGATGCCACCTACCTACAGCTTTTCCCATTATCATTAGCCGGCCGTGCGGCTACTTGGTTGGACTCTCAACCAACCGGTACCTTCACCACATGGGCGGGGCTTCGTCAAGCCTTTTTGAACAAATATTTCCCGCCCGCAAAAGCCTCACGCCTTAGAGACAAAATCCACTCCTTCTGCATGGAGCCCGACGAGCCTTATTACCTTGCTTGGGAGCGTTTCCAAAACCTTTGTGCTCGTTGCTCCCAACATGGTCTTTCCAATTGGGCTTTATGTGAGAAATTCTACAACGGTCTCACCTAAGAGACTCGTGATAGGTTCGATACTAATGCGGGAGGGCATATGATGGGTATTCTTACAGTTGCCGAGTGTTTAGAACGTTTTGAGGCATTTGCTCAGTCTCAATCCCAATCACGATCCGATCAGCGATATCAAAGTGGTAATTCTAATACCACTACTAGTGCACCCGCCCGAGGGGTGAACCATGTCACCATGGATCCTAGTTTAGCTGCTATTTTGGAAAACGTGACTAGGGAACTTAAAGAAATTAAGGCTAAGGTAGACAAATGTGAGTTTTGTCGAGGGGGTCACGACACGAGTTCGTGTCCATTATTTGTTGGTGAGGAGCAGGTCGATTTTGTAGGAGGAGGGTTTGGTAGAGGTCAGTCTAGCGGTTTTGGGGGTAATAATAATTTTGGGTCGGGTTGGCGTAATAATAATCATAACTTTAATAATAACACTTTTCGCCCAAGTGGACCCCCTGGCTTTCAAATGGCTCAAAACCCAAATAGGGGCCAAAATTCACTCTTTGGTGGGGGTTCAAGTGGGTAGTTCAACAAAGGGTTCAATGGGCAGGTCAAGGATGGGGGGTCAAATAACCAAGGTCAAACAGGTCAAGGTCCAAGCTTTGATTTAGGGGGTAGCATAGAAAGAATGGAGTCCATGATGAGTCAACTAGTTGTTAGGGACCAAACCACTTAAAAGACCCTTAGTGAACATGACCTAATGCTTAAGAACCATCAAGCCTCCTTCCAAGAGCTTCAAAGAGTTGTAGGGGATATGTCTAGGAAGCTAGAAGAGAGACTACCCGGTCAGTTTGCGGGTAACACCCTACCGAACCCTAATGCCCATGCTAAAGCCATTACCACTCGTAGTGGCAAGACCGTAGGAAACCCTAGAGTCGAGGAGAGAGTAGTTGATGAAGAGGGAGATGTGATAGATGAGGAGATCGAAATGGAGGCTCCCGGCAAAGTGCAAAAGAGGCTAAGCCCAGCAAGTACCGCACAGCCCGGTGAGTCTCAAAGTGAGAAGAAAGTTGAGAAAACCCCAATAGACATTAGACCTTCACCCTTAGTGAACCATGCGTATGTTCCATTTCCCTCACGCCTTAAGAACCAAACATACTCAAGGGAATACGGGCAGTTTTTAGACATCTTCAAGCAATTGAAGATTAACCTTCCATTTATAGAGGCACTCCAATCAATGCCTAAATACGCGAAGTTCTTAAAAGATCTCCTTAGGAACAAAGAGAAATTAGGAGAGTTGTCTAACGTGCCGTTGAATGGGGGATGTTCTGCCGTAGTATTAAATAAGCTTCCCAAAAAGCTTACCGATCCGGGTATTTTTACCATTCCTTGTCTATTCGGTAGTAATACCAACACTCGAGCTTTTGCCGACTTAGGTGCTAGCATCAACTTGATTCCCTTTTCTCTTTATGAGAAGCTAGACCTAGGAGAGCTTGCACCTACCTGAATGACATTGTCTTTAGCCGATCGGTCCATTAAATACCCTAGGGGTATAGTTGAGAACTTGCTAGTTAAGGTAGACAAATTCGTGTTTCCCGCCGATTTCGTAATTCTAGATATGGAAGCGGATGAGAGAGTTCCCATTATCTTAGGTCGTCCTTTCTTACGTACCGCTAAGGCCCTTATAGACGTCCATGATGGTAAGATCACTCTTAGGGTCGGTGAGGAGAGAGTTACATTTGAGATAGAGCGTTCCATGAACCACCCGAATGGTTCGGATGACTATAGTGGTCCTTGTCATTCCGTCTACTTTTTGAACTCGTTTATCTCGTGTGTCGACCATTGCTTAGAGTACATTAGTGGAGCGGACCTAGTGGTAGGAGAGAAGGTAGGAGAGAAGGTAGAAGACGAGTTGGAGAGTGTAGGTGAAGTTGAAGAGGAGGGGATCCCTTTAATCCCCGATGTGTTAGCGGTTAGTGATGACACCACCCAACCCCCACCCTTAGAACTTAAGGTACTTCCATCTCATCTAGAGTATGCTTTCTTAGGGGAGGGTTCCGAGCTACCCGTTATGATTTCATCCGAGTTAGAGGAGAGTGAGAAAGTGAGGTTGTTAGATGTGTTGAGGGCCAACAAAGAGGCCATTGCATGGAGATTGTCCGACATTAAGGGCATAAGCCCTTCCTATTGCACTCACCGGATACTCATGGAGGATGATTATAAACTGGTGGTGCAACCCCAAAGGAGGCTTAGCCCCAACATGCAAGATGTAGTGAAAAAGGAGGTTCTTAAACTCTTAGATGCGGGGATGATATATCCCATTTCTGATTCACCTTGGGTTAGTCCCACACAGGTTGTCCCTAAGAAGGGGGGATGACCGTTGTCATGAACGAAAAGAACGAGCTTATCCCTTCTCGTACGGTCACGGGTTGGCGCCTGTGCATCGACTACCGAAAGTTGAATGATGCCACCCGTAAAGACCACTTCCTATTGCCTTTCATAGATCAAATGTTGGAGCGTTTAGCCGGTCAACAATTCTATTGTTTTCTAGACGGCTTTTTCGGTTACTTCCAGATTCCCATAGCACCGGAGGATCAGGATAAGACCACCTTCACATGCCCCTATGGCACCTATGCGTACCGACGCATGCCATTCGGGTTATGTAACGCTCCGGCTACCTTTCAGCGTTGTATGGTCGCCATATTTCAGGATATGATAGAGACTTCCATGGAGGTTTTCATGGATGGTTTTTCAGTTTATGGTGATTCTTTCGAGGTGTGTTTGAAGAATTTGGAAAGGATGTTGAAGCGGGGTGTAGAGACGAAGCTTATGCTAAATTGGGAGAAGTGTCACTTCATGGTGACGGAAGGTATAGTACTAGGGCATAAGATCTCTAGAGAGGGTATTGAGGTAGATCGTGCGAAAATAGATACCATTAGTAGGTTACCTCCACCCACGAGTGTTAAGTCGATTAGGAGTTTTCTAGGGCATGCGGGTTTCTATAGGCGCTTTATTAGGGATTTCTCAAAAATTACTCGCCCCATGACCCGTTTGCTAGAGAAAGACGTTCCATTCGTCTTTGACGAGGAGTGTCTTAAGGCCTTCAACTTCTTGAAGGAACAGTTGGTTAGTGCACCTATTCTTATCTCACCCGATTGGAGCTTGCCCTTTGAGCTCATGTGTGATGCGAGTGACTATGCCGTTGGAGCGGTATTAGAACAAAGAAAGGATAAGCACTTCCACCCCATCTACTACGCGAGCAAAATGCTCAATGGTGCTCAAGAAAACTACACTACCACAGAGAAAGAGCTTTTAGCCGTAGTTTTCGCATTTGATAAATTCCGCTCGTACCTCGTTTTATCCAAGACTATAGTTTTCACCGATCATTCCGCGTTACGTTTTCTTTTTCAAAAGAAAGACGCTAAACCCTGACTCATTCGGTGGATTCTTTTGCTTAGCGAGTTCGATATTGAGATTAGGGACAAGAGAGGGGCCGAGAATGTGGCGGCCGATCATTTATCGCGGTTAGAGGATCCCAAGAGGGAAGAGATTCGTGAGGAGGAGATTGGAGACACGTTCCCTCATGAATCTATAGAGTTTGTAGAGGCTGAGAAAGAAGGATTGCCATGGTTTTGCGACTTAGCAAATTATCTCTCTAGTGGCGATGTGGTGAGAGGGATGTCTACACAACAAAGGAAGCGACTTATTAGTGAGGCGAGAAAGTATGTTTGGGACGATCCTTTTCTCTTTAGGATAGGAGGAGATAGAGTTCTTAGACGTTGTGTGTCGAGAGAAGAAGGTTGGAACACCATAAAACATGTGCATGAAGGCCTCACGGGAGGACATCATGGTGCACACGCCACCGCTCAAAAGGTATTCGATTGTGGTTTCTATTGGCCTACCGTTCTTAGAGATGCCGAGGAGTTCGTGAAGATGTGTGATGCATGTCAACGAACCGGAAATATTTCCGCCAAAGATGAGATGCCTCAAAACCCCATACAAGTAGTGAAGGTTTTTGACGTTTGGGGCATTGATTTCATGGGACCCTTCCCAAACTCCAAAGGAAACCGTTACATACTCGTGGCGATTGACTACGTGTCCAAATGGGTTGAGGCTCAAGCTCTTCCCACCAACGAAGCCCGAGTAGTGTTGAAATTTCTTAAGAAGCTCTTTTCACGATTCGGTACTCCTAAAGCCTTAATTAGTGACCGTGGCACTCACTTTTGCAATGCATTGATGGAAAAGTTGCTTGCACGCTACGGTGTCACTCATCGTTTATCTACCGCATATCATCCACAAACAAGTGGACAAGTAGAGAATGCGAATCGCGGTATTAAACGAATCTTAGAGAAAACGGTTGGTAAGAATAGGAAAGATTGGTCCGACAAGCTAGACGATGCATTGTGGGCGTTTAGAACCGCCTACAAGACGCCTTTAGGAACCACACCGTTTATGATCGTCTACGGAAAAACTTGTCATCTCCCCGTAGAATTAGAGCATAGAGCGCTTTGGGCATTAAAAACCGTTAATTTAGACATGACCGAAGCCGCTAGGAAGCGTTTCTTTAAAATTCATGAGCTTGAAGAGCTTAGGGATACGGCGTATGCTCGATCGTTGGGAATAAAAGAGAAAATGAAGTTGTTGCACGATAGAAGGTTGAGGAAAGTGAAGGAGTTTAGCAAAGGCGACAAAGTGCTTCTTTATAACTCGAGATTGAAGCTTTTTGCGGGTAAGTTGAAATCGAAGTGGTCGGGACCGTATATGGTTCACTATGTGTTTCCGTATGGAGCGGTGGAGATCTTGGATGAGGCGGATGGCCGTAGTTGGAAGGTGAACGGTCATCATTTGAAGCATTACATTGGAGGAGCGATAAACAAGGATGAGAGGGAGGTAACTCCTCTCGAAATCCCACCTAAAGCCGCCAATTAGTGTTTTGGGTGAAAGCCCAAGTGTACATTTTGTATCGTTTGTATAAGAGTCTTTATTTGCGTATTTTCGTGTTCTAACGCGTCTTTCCGTAGTTTTTCGGTCTTTGTTTTGTGTTGTTGAGAATTTTGCAGGATTCGTCACCGCTATGGAACGGGAAAAAGCATGAGAAAAGAGGTCCCAGGTATGTTTCTTGGACACTTAGAAAAAAATTTGAGGTGTTTTGATGCTTGGGAAGTTTTCAAAAATTTTTCTAAGGCATGAACACCAAAACTGGACGAAACTTTCTGTGAAAAATGGCCCTTGGCGTGACGCCAAGGGCCTTAGCGTCGCGCGAGACTCAAAGGTTCAAAATCAATTATTTTCTGACCCGCCGCGTGACGCGAGACCCCCCATGACCCCCTGGCGTCGCGCGAGACCCATCTGAACCGACTTAAAATGTTTTTAATTGAACCTGTTGCTGAAACAATTCCCTTTTCACATCTAAAAACCCTAAGTCGCGAATTACACATAAATCACCATATCTCACTCAATTCTTCACCAAATCACTCCATTCTTCTTCCTAAATCACCACAATCACATTCCCCACAATCTTATCCATAAATTTCACCAGATTTCGCGCTACATTCTCGCGTTTTTGGACAAAGTCGTGCACCACAACTTCAAGACTTCATTTTTCTTGTTAAATCCGAATCCAAGGTATGATTTCTGTGATTTCTCGTTAGTAGGTAACTTTATTGTTCGTTTCTAGTGTCGGGTCAGTCATGTTTTAGATCTAGGGTTTGTGTAGGTTGATAAAGTTAGGATTTTTTGACCTGTTTGTGATGTTAGTGGTATGCGGGTGGTTATGTTTGGGATGTTTACATACAATGGGGCTTGCGGATGGTTCAGGTTGGTTTGCTTGGGGTTGTTTTAGACTTGTGGGGTATGTTTGGACAACTAGACAACATGTTTGAGCTTTACGGGTTTGTTTGGCTATAACTAAAGACTTTTTGCTAAAAAAAAATAGGTTTTTGAACTGATTTTTGCAAATGTGATTAGTTTTCTAAACGGATTTTGTTGCCACAAACGTTGCGTTACGTTTAAAAGTCAAACTCTCATGTGTTTCGCCTCAAGTGTGGGGATATTTCAGCACTTATGCTTAATTGAGGACAATTAAAGTGCCGGGAGGAGATAGTGTACATTGAGGCTTAGGTCGTTCGAGTTATTGAGTTTAGTAGTTATTTTAGAGTAGTATTTTGAGTCTAGTGTCGGGTTTACTTATATGCACGTACAAGTTCACAACATTTTGCCCGTACTCAATCTCCATTCGGGTAGAATGATGTGTAACTTACGCTTTTGTAAACGGTAACCCATGTTTTTCTTTAACTTTATTTTTAGAATTAGCCGCGAATGAAATGCTATACGGCTATTCTAGCGTTTTTAATTAAAAAAAAAATAAAAAAAAAATTAAAAACACAAAAAAAAAAAAAATAGTTTGTGAGTACTAACATTCTGCATTGTTTTTCTTGTCAAATCTTTCTTGTTTTGCAGAAACATGTCTGGTGAAGGATCATCGTCCAACCCGAGAAAAAGGAAAATCAAGTATCGGGGGATCGATAGGAGAGTGTGGTCCCGAGTCGAGAGGATAGTTGATCACCCGGTCTTAGATTTTGAAGAAGACACTGAAGAAAGGGTGAAACAAAAGAAATATGTAACAACTCAAATGTTGGAGCACCGTACGATTGATTGGGAGTGGTTACAAAGTATGGGAGCGAGTGACCGGGTGGCGGAGTTGTTGGGTCCACGACTGAGAGCGGTAATGGATTGTAAGTGGCCGCAGTATACTGAACTTACAGTTGAGTTCCATAGTACCTTCCAGCATAAAGAGGGTACTTTTGCGGAGAAAAACGCGGTTTCATTCTCATTGGGCCGGAATTTGTACGAGATGAGTATTCCTCAGTTCGGAGTGGCCTTGGGTTTTTATTCGGAGGAGGAGGTACAGACATATGAGTTTGTCAATGGTTTAAGGAGTGTGTACACTCATCCTCGGCCGAAGTGTTTGGATTCGGCAGATTTGGCTAGGTTTTGGGAGGAGATTGCAACCCAACCGTTCGCCTAAACGAACCTTATTACATCCGTTCGTGATCCTATACATAGGTATATTCTGAAGGTACTGGCGACTACGGTTGTGGCGAGGAAGTCGGGAGAGAATAAAGCAAATTGGTTAGATATTTTTGCGTTGATGTGTATGGTGGAAAAGAGGAATTGGAACTTGGCAAGCTTCTTTGCATGGTCGTGCAATCGGCCTCGTAGGGGAGGAAAAAGGGCTGCCATGGATCTTGGGCCGTACATAACTAGATTGGCAAGGAATGTACGTGCTTTCACAAAATATAAGGCGGACCAGATGCATGAGAGTTTTCCAACAGTTTATTTGGGTGTTGCGGAGCTACAGTTAGCGGGTGTTTTAACATCTTCGGACCCGCCACAATGGAATTATGAAGTGGGCGCTCCTCAGCAGCGACAGCCGATGCCTCGACAGAGGCGTGAGACTCCTCCTCCACAGCAGCCGGTTAGACAGCAGAGACATGACCCGTTCACTCCTGAGGCTGCTTTTGACTACACACAACATAGGTTTGATCAGATTGAAAATAGGATGCGGGTTGACCACCAGTGGACGATGCAGAGCCACCACCGACAGGACGACATGCTCAGGTATATGATGTCGGGTATGTTACTAGATGCTCAGATACCTCCACCCTTTGCCGGATTATTACCTCCACCAGTTTATGGAGGCAAGCAGCAGACCCCATATGTCTATGGTCAGTACCCGGGGTATGACCAATGGGGGGGGGGGGGGGGCAAAGTGGTTATGCTTATAGTGGTCAGTTCGGGTGGCAGCAGGCTGGAGGTTCGGGGACCCAGCAGATGGAGGAAGATTCAGGGGACGAGTGATGTAGCAGACCGCAGCAGCATATATATCCTTTCATGTTTTATTTTATTTATGTTGTTTCAGTAGTTCGATTTGGTTGTATCCGTAGGACATATATTTTATTTTTCATTTGAACTCTGGATGATGGTATGTTAAACATGTGGTAGTCGTATGTTTGGTATGGTATTTATGTTTTAGGTTGATGATTTGGAGCCGCTTTCCGTTCGTGTGAGAGAGAGTTTGGTATTGTTTGCTGAGCACGTTCAGTATTGGAGGGCTTATGTGGAAACGCTGACACTTTGACAGTCTCACATACCCAGCTAAGTCGTTTCCCTTTTTGTTGTTGTTGTATATTTATTTTTATTTATTTCGTTCTTGCATTAGGGACAATGCAATCTCTAAGTGTGGGGATGGGATACTTGTAAATATTTGAGTCATAAATATGAAAAAAAAAACACAAAAAAAATTAAAAAATTGAAAAATCCAAAAAAAAAATAAAATTGAAAAAATAGAAAATGTCTTTCGAATAGAAAAGAAGTTTGCAAATTAAAGCGGAAAATGATAGAAAAGATGAATTTTTGCTCGGGTTCGAATAATAATAATATGAGATTATAATAAATCGAGCTTGCGTCTAGTTTGGGATATGTGAATAGGCACGGGTTTGGTTTTAAGTCCCTTTGAGCTAATATACCTTAATTGTCGGTCTACTAGTGGGTTTTCGCCTGGGAAATATGGGAAACTAAAACTGCCAATAAGAGTATAAGGGGCACCGTTATAAGTTAAAACCGTTAGAGTTTGTGTCATGTGGAAAAAAAAAAATAGAATAAAAAAAGTGAGCTAGAAACTAAATGAAAGTAACACAGGTCTATGTAATCCGAGTTGGGGATAGCGACTCTACAGCCGGAATGCCTCTGGGATGTGTGAAATCGAACTGCCGATTAAAAGTACCGAAACCTAAGTAATCTGTGGTTAGGGATAGCGACTCTACAGCCGGATTGCCACTTGGTTAGGGAAAGCATCGTCTAGACTCACGAGTGAGAAAAAAAAAGCAAAGCAAAAATAGAAAAAAAATTGGAAAAAGAAAAAAAAAATTTGATTGTAAACTCTCTTGGTTTTGATATAAGACGGTTAGGAATTGGTCCAGTGATCGTTCTTTTAGTCCTATAAGCTTGAGGTGGGAGTAGGTGGACCGTAGATTCTAGTGTGAGACCCTAGGTGGATTGACCGCACTTAAATTAAAATCACATGATAAGGGCTTAGGATTAGACTTGGGTTTAAAGTGGACTAGTACATTCGCAATCGTAGCTAACGCAAGTTTTGGTTTTAATAAAATATACATATGCTTTTGACCCGAGTGATTATTCGTTTCTGATTCTGTTGCATAATTCTTTTTCGAGGACGAAAAAAGAGTAAGTGTGGGGATGTTTGATGTACTACAAAGTACATATGTTTATAGTGTATATTTTGGTCATTTTCAGTCGTTTTGAGTCTATTTTAGGTTAGAATGGTGATACTGCTGACATTAAGCTTTGATTTTAGGTCCCGTAGCTTAAAATGATGAAAAACGAGTAAAAACGAGCAGTTTAGAAGAAAATCGGGATTCGTACGCGCATCGGAGAAGCTGGAAATCGAAATTAAATAAAAAAAATAAGAAAATCAGAACAAGGAGGCGCCGCGTGACGCGAGCCCCCCTTCGCGTCACGCCTAGGGTCTAATTTCAAGAAAAAACATGTTGCAGCTAGGGTTTTGATTAATTAATTCCCAAGAAAACTCAATTGGAACCCTAATTACGAATTTGAGAGTTCTTTGGGCGACTTTGGAGGATTCTTGGCGAGCAATCGGAGATCTCAAGGCGTTGGAATCATTGGTACGAGTCAAGGGCGAAGAATCGAAGAATCTATCGGGTTTTCTAATCCCTTGTTTTGTCGATTACTTTTCTTGGAACTTTGTTACAATGAATTCAGTTTTAGACATCTTTGTTTTGTTTTCATTTACTGAGATGCTTGGCTAATTTTATAAACCACCTAGATTTGATGAATGGATTAATATAAAGTTTTTACCGGTTTTGTTATTTGCATGATTGTTATGGGTGATTGTGTTTAGTAAGCGGTTTGATTTAATGATTTGATGTGTATGCGTACTTTGATTTGGTTTATTGTTATTATTTGCTTCATATGATTCTTAGTGACGGTCTATATCACAACGTAGAGTCATATTAGGGTTTAGGGTTTCGGTGAGTGTCTATATCACGTTAGAAAACCTTCACTCTTTAGGGAGAATCGGCCGATAACCTCTAGAAGTAACTGATAATAATTTGCTAAGTCTTAGTGTTCTACTAGCCCTAATACCTGGAAAGTGAAGGGCTATTGGTAGGTCTTACCCGGCGAATTGCTTTAGATAGTCCTTGGAAAAGGTCATGTCTTGGTTTACCTGTCGGTCTTATTAGTCTATCAAGTCAGATTAATTACTTCAAACTACCCTAGATCTAGGATTGGAAAAGAATAGGTCAACATTAGGGTACTTACACAATAATTAGACAATTGGAAAAGCGTCTAATAACCGGTAGGATTAACGGCCTAGGTAGCTCCACAGGTTTCTCCTTGAGAAGGGTCGAGGGGCCTCGATGGTTCTTAATAGGTTTAATACTTTAAGATCCCGGTTCCATAACTCGTGCATTTAACTTAATCGGTAATCTCTTAAAAACAATTCGGGATTCTTGTCTAGGTGGTCTCGTTCTCATATAAGAAAAGTCCGCAGTCGTCATTCGTCTTTAGTCTAGCTCTAGTTTAATTTAGTAGTCTAAAATAGATTTCCTAGTTTTCCGTAACCCCCCCCCCCCCCCCCCAAAACAATTAAACAAGTTTCAGTCGCGTCCGTCAGTGTCAGTCAGAGTCTAGTATACGTGATACATAGAGTCTCGTGGTTCGATATCCGGACTTCCTAGGTTATACTACATTGATCGGTACACTTGCCGATTGTGTGGTTTTAGGTCGAGTCTAGAATTAAAGCTTTTTAGTGTCTAGCTTAGAGAGTCTAACTTAGTTAATTTTTATAGTCTGTTTAGCACACATCAGTTTGTCTGGTACAATACGTATGAGAGCACAAACAATCAACAACCCTCTAAAGACCTAGGTGCATCCTATTTATAACACATATGGGCGACCTAGTTACAACCAGGACAAGCCCAACCCGCACCTATAAACATAATCAATCAAGTCCAAATACATTAACTAACCAACCCATAACTAACGTATACAAGACAAACATAAACCCACTAGACCATGTCCTTACAATTAAGACTAAGACCGACACCAAAACCAAAACCGACTCCTTGCATCCCACACCTATATATAAAGGGTGTGACTATGGTGATACCAACGTCCCATAGTTAGGAGGAAATGTCAGCCCAAGACTAATGAGGCAATACCGACATCTCTAAGTCATGAGGAAAGGTCAGCCGTGGATCCACTGAATGAATAACTATTGACTATAATGACCAACGCAATAGCAACGATAACCTCAACAAACAACAACAACATCAAATAAATGCATATACGACACACCAAATATTGCATGATTTAAATTTAGATAAAAACAATTGAACGAGACACATTGATACACCCCAAAAAGTTAGTGATAAAAAGGGGAGAGAGTTTACTCACACTTTGCGAACATTATTAAATATAACTAGCACAAGTCAGTAGCGGTTTGGATCATCCCAAACTTTCCATGATAGTATGTATGATACAATTACGAATAATAATAGAATAAAATGCATTCGAATGTCTTAGAGATTCCTAGGTTCATATAAGACTAGGGATTTAGTTTAAGTTTCTAAAATTTCAAATAAATAAATAAATAAATAGTGTCGTAGAGTATATGAATTCAACTTATAATAAATAACTTGTATTTATACAAAGTGGTGAAAATGAATATAGTTTGTGTGAATACGACTTGATCCAAAGAATATAATATATGAGTACTGGTTATGGAGCAATAACAAATCTAAAAATAATATAAAATGTAGAGTAAGTATGTAAAAAAATGTCTTAAGTATATAACACAAACCATTAATGTAAGTATAAAATGTCCAGGTATTCATATTTAAGTAAATAAACACTATAACTTATATGATGTGACGAATTCATAGATTAGAAATAAATATATAGTTTTATATAATGAATATGACAAAAATTATTTTTACGATCCGTATAAAAATGTATAATGAACTTTTTTTCTAAAGTAAATATCAAATAGTATGTAATTCTAAATAAGATTAACGGCATAAATATATAAAAATTGATTTACAAAAAATATATTAAACTAGCTAGTCTCATAAAAATCATCAAAAAATTCTTAAGACCATTATAATTTATTTAGACCTAAAAATATACATATATAATGAGTTAAAATCGTCAAAAAGTATCTAAAAAAATTATGGATTAACAGAATTTAGATTTGAGAGTTTTATATATAACTTTTATTTGAATGGGTGTATTTTCTCTCCTTTAGAATGAAGCGTAGTCTTTACAGAATTAGTTCAAAACTGTTTTATACAATTAATGGATCTAACATAATACCAACTTATATATAATATTATATGAATTTGAAATTTCACATTTATAATAATAGGACTATTATGCATTACAATGACTAGTATTACTCTCATCAAAATATATGATTGTATCTATCTATGTAGCTTCAAAAATCTCAAAGTGGATTAACACATGGATTATAATAATATCCAAAATGTGCAGAATCATTTAAAACAACCAAATTATAATTGTTACCTTAGTTGAAGAAGTGGTGTTTGATGACGACATCACAGTGGCTTATAGAGAAACAACAAGAACCATTCTGGTGGTTTTGTGTTCTTTAATTTTTTTAGAGTATACAGAAGCCATTTAGAGAGTGTCAATTCAGATTATATTTGGTTAAAAGGTAGTATGCAATAATTGTTGGTCGGTGTGGGAATAGAACTTGGGGCATGCGGCTTGCAGCCCTTGAGGATTACCACTGAACCAAACCTTTAAAAAAAAAAAAAGAATTGTTGGTCGGTTGGAAAGTCATAACCCTCACTCCAATTTTAGTACAAAATAAATGTGTAGTTCCTTTTTTTTAATTACCTCACTATCAAAAATCGGTTTACAAAACCGTTTTTTTTATAATATGTGAAGTTTAAAATTATTTAAATCATATTAATCATCCAGAGAAGATGATAGTTTTAAAAATATTATATACGTTTTTACACTTTAACTAACCTCAAAATTATGAACAAATAATTATTATTTTAATAACCACAAGTTACAAATAATCAACTAAAACATTATCTCAAAGTTATTGTGTTTTTATAGTATTATTTATATTATTAACCCCTTGACTTATACATATGATGGAGAGGGTGAAACCCGAGCTTTAAAGTGTTATCTTGTGTGTTTTGTTCAGTTTTAAGTAATTATATGTGTTGAATAAGATAACTACGAGAAATTGTGGTTTTTGCAGGTTAATTGTTTAATATGAGGAAGTTAACATGTTTAGAGATGAAGTGGAACGCTCGAGATTGGCAATTGCAGCCAACGGAATTAATCGTGACTTGTTCGGGTCGAATTGATGGTTTAGATGCGTAAAGAATGCAAAGCAACGAAGTTCAAGGGCCATTTGGTAAGTAATTGGAATATAAAGTGTCTTATATGTGAGAGGAACATGAAAGACTGAAGTACTGGGGCCTAAAAGTCAATATTAGAAAGTGGATAAGAGGATGAAAGAAGAGCTGAAGTCTCGCGTCGTGGCTTACGGCCCATTACCGTAAGTTACGGTTGGTATGTGAATGATGAAAATGTAACAGCATGTCTGTCTAGTAACTTACGGTTCCTTACCTCCACTTATGGCTGAAAGAGAATTCCAACCATTAGGGGCACTCAGATGTTATTTGAGGGGTTTAAAGGGGTTTTAACCCTAATTCTTATGATCACTTCTTCACGAACGAATTTTGGCAGCAAAGACACATCTTTTTGGTTCTCATAACTCATCCTCAACATCATAATCTGCCACAATCAACGTCATCAATCATGCAATCCTTCTCTTTTCAAGCTTTTGACGACCAATTTTGCAACATGAGCGGCTAAACCACCCGTACTCATCTCCGAGACTAGGGTTTGTGTTAGAAACTGGGTTGATTTATATTTATGAACTTTTGGATTGGGATTTGACTAATCATTCGGTTAGTTTATCTTATTGTTTACTTGTTTTTGATTAAACCATTGTTTGATTATCATAGACATTCTTGTTCATCAGTTATTTGGTTTTGTCATCAACAATTGGGATTAAATTCTAAGTTGTCATTGTTCTTTAACCTTTAACCATTGAACTTGTTTGTGTGTATGAAATCTAGGATTGGTAATTAATTAGATTACAATTTAGAAGCATCAATCTTTCGGTTTCGAACGTGGACCAATCCAGTCAAATATATTATCTGTTAATTATTTGTCAGAACAAGTAGTTATCAAATCATGTCTATGTAATTTCCAATTGGTAGTAATTAAGTTACCCGATTTTCTACACAACCTGAAAACTTAGAGATTGGTCTCTTTTCTCATAATTGTTTACAGCCATATTAATTAAGTTTTTTTTCTAATAACTTTCTCAATCAGCAAAAAGCAATTAGTTTAAAATTAGATAACCAATCAAAGCAATGAACTCTTACACTTTCCACTAATTCCCCATGGATTCGACACCCTACATGCTCTTTACTAGTAAAGGTGATTAGGACACTTTTAGTTATATTTTTGACCGATCTTATGACATCGATCAAAATGGCGCCGTTGCCGGGGAATCGGTGCGCTTAGTGTTTAGTTAGTTGTTTTTCTTTAAAGTTTAAAGCATAAAAAATTAGAAAAAAACCAAAAATTAAAAATACTTCCTTTCTTTTGTTCTTCTAGTTTCGTTCAGTATTACGTTGGTTTCGTGTTTGTCTGTGTGCAGGTGATTCTAGTGTTGCATGCATACCAGGTTTTCAAAGAAATCCTCACCGCTCTTGTTTGATCCAGAAATTGAAAAGACTGCTCGACAAAATCTCGTTCTCTTACGTTCAGAAGTAAAAGCCAAAGCTAATTCATCAACCGTTGCTCATGATCTAGAACAAGCAGCTCACGAGATGGCTGATCAAGAGCCAGAAAACTTCTCCCATTTTGATCGATGTCATAAAGGTTGAAGAACAATGAAAATTTAGAATTTAATCCCAATTCTTGATGACAAAACCAAATAACTGATGAACAAGTATGTCTTTGATAATCAAACAATCGTTTAATCGAAAACAAGTAAATAATAAGATAAACTAACCGAATGATTAGTCAAATCCCAATCCAAAAGTTCATAAATATAAATTAACCCAGTTTCTAACATAAACCCTAGTCCCCGAGATGATAACGGGTGGTTTAGCCACTCATGTTGCAAAATTGGTCTTTCAAAGCTAGAAAAGAGAAGGATTGCATGATTGACGTGGTTGATTGTGGCAGATTATGATGTTGAGGATGAGTTATGAGAGCCAAACAGATGTGTCTTTGCTGTCAAAATTCGTTCGTGAAGAAGTGATTATAAGAATTAGGGTTAAAACCCCTTTAAACCCCTCCAATAACATCTGCACGGCCCCATGAAACACGTCGTAAGTTCCGGTCTTAGGACCGGAGCTTACGACCCAACAATGGTCGGGATTCTCTTTCAGCCGTAAGTGGAGGTAAGTAACTGTAAGTTACTATACAGACCTATTGTTACATTTTCATTATTGATATACCAACTGTAACTTACGGTAATGGGACCTTAAGCCACGGCGCGAGACTTCAGCTCTTCTTTCATCCTTTTATCCACTTTCCAATATTGACATTTAGGCCCCTGTACTTCAGTCTTTCATGTTCCTCTCACATATAAGACACTTTATGTTCCAATTACTTACTAAATGGCCCATAAACTTCATTGCTTCGTATTCTTTACGCAACTAAGCCATGAATTCAACCCAAACAAGTCACGATTAATACCGTTGGTTGTAATTGTCAATCGCTAGCGTTCCACTTCATCTCTAAACATGTTAACTTCCTCAAATTAAGCAATTAACCTACAAAAACCACAATTTCTCGTAGTTATCTTATTCAACGCATATAATTACTTAAACACGAACAAAACAAACAAGATAAACAATTTAAAGCTTAGGTTTCACCCTCTCCATCAAATCCCTACACTTACCTTTGATTGTCCTCAAGCAAACAAATCCGGAACTACTCACCACAGTAATAATACCTATAAATCCCTTTACCAATTCAACAATTTAAGTTCCCAAGTCATACCCGTCCCATAGACTAACACAATCGAGATTAACAGTCTGACAAGCAATTGGTGCAACTTTTAAAACTTAAGACTTACCTATTTAAAACTAACATGCTTACGATTATAACACATGCTACACGCCCCTCATAATAGACTCTCCTCTCGGTTTATTATCTGAACTAGTGTCTTATGTGCTAGTATATATAACACTCAAAACCAAACATGAAATTCTATAATCATAGGCTTGTATAACAATCACACCTCCACTGTAACATGTAACACGACACATATCAAAAGGACTTTTGGGTTTTTGGGCTTAGGCTAAGGGTAGGAAGATTTTCGGCTTTATTCAAATGTTTTTTTATGTGGCTAACAAACGAACAACCAAACCGTGATGCTTTTATTTGCAAAACATAATGACTCATACTTTTGGGTTGATTTCTACCCAAAACAACATAGATAATATTCATACAAAAACTCTCTTTTTGTTCTTTTTCTTTCTTTTCTTTTTTTCTTAACTTTGTCATTCACGGTCGATATCAACACAATTCACATTGGGTGGATGAACGAAAGGTGTATGGCTCAACAGGGCTACAAAGGGTGATAGTTGGGTAAACATAAAACAAACACAACGGGTGTAAGGAAGAACCAAATGCCTTTATCATTTACATGCACATGTCAAATCCACAATCTCAGCATGTATCAAATTACACAAGTTCTAACATAGAATAACATGTGGCCTGCTCTCAACAAATGAATTCATAATGTAAATCATTCTATCAGTTCTACAGTCTCAAGATCTCACCAAGAAAGGGTAAAAGGTTACCGACATGTAGCATATGCAATCTAAAGCATGTTACCCCTAAATAGACATCTCTTCTCAACTCTTTTCTCTAAAAACACTTGTCAGACCTACTCTCATGAAACTTAAATGAACGACCATGACAAGGGACTATGTTAGTTTACTACCGGCAAGGAACCCATTAGTGATTGAAACTTTAGGTTTTCGAATCCATTTAGCTTACTTAAGGCAATGAATTTTTTTAAAAATTTTAAAAATTCTCAATTTTTTCATTTTTTGTTTCATTGATTTCAGTCACTTTCAATCTCTTCAAGCTTTTATCCACATCCCTTCTTGGTTTCCCACGCAAAAAGCAATTATTTTAGAATTAGATAACCAATCAAAGCAATGAACTTTTACACTTTCCACTAATTCCCCGTGGATTCGACACCCTACTTGCTCTTTACTAGTAAAGGTGATTAGGACACTTTTAATTATATTTTTAACCAACCTTATGACATCAATCAACATAACGTCATTAATACTTCCCCATTATAAATTAATCTGAACTAGCCGAACTTCTTTATACGTCTATTGTTTTCAATCCGGTGTTCACCCAACGTGATACGTAACCAATTTAAGTATTTAAATAATAAAAAAATAAGCAAAATTTAAATGGTTCCTATTTTATTAAATTCTTCGTTGAATCTGGTTTTATAATCCGGATCGGGTTTCGGAGGTCCGATTTTGATGGATGTTAGAACATAGTTACATGTTGCATCCTATTCCTCCACAATTCCAAAAGAATAATAGAACTGTTAAAAAGAAGAAATCATCTTTCTTCCAAGGATCCAAAACTTCTGCTACTTCATCTTCTACAAATACTGACAATGAAATTTTTGTTTTGTATTCGCAGATGAAAAGCTACATGGAGCAGCAATGATCCTTTATCCCTTAACAAGGATCACTGGTTCAGAAGGATACATGACTCAGCCTCAAGGATCCTTTATCCATTCAGAAGGATACATGGAGATGTTCCAGCCTCAAGGATCCTACTTTTATCAACATGGATCCTCAGCTCGAGCTCAAGGATCCATGGATTACCCACCAAGACCTTCAACACAGACCTTTCCTGGTTCCAGTGTATTCCAAGATCAAGGATCCTCAAGGAGACAACCACTCAGAGATCCATGATGGGGATTTTGTGACATCTGTGCTTGTGAAACCATTGTGTAAACTCTGAACAATTCAATATCAATAAAACAATGTCTTTTGATCCCAATGTTTGTTATTTATGTTTGATATTTTGCGCGTTTTGATTTTTGATCGATTTTAAACTCTATATCGCTTTCTGGAAAGTTAAACGCAAACCGATGCGTAAACGTAATCAGTTTAACACGACAAACACTCCGGAACAGCATCATAAGCTTAACATACCTTAAATAACCCTTATATAACTTAGAAATAAGTTTCAAATGGTTTGGTATGGCAAAAACAAGTTTGTTCGCTTACAGGGACTATTTGCGTCAAACTACAAAAGTCTGTCGTTTCGTATGGCAACGTACATTCCAGAATATAATCATAAGCTAAACATATCATAAATAACCTAAACATAGCTTAGAAATAAGCTTTGAGTGGTTCGGTGTGCGAAAATATGCTTATTTGATCATACAGGGACTAAAAGTGTCAATAACAACGTAAGTTTGCATTTACGCACATATCGTACGTTCTGACCACATCCGGACATCCAAAAATTTTTTTAGACACTACAATATTTTATTTTAGTGATCGGAATGCAAAAATACCATTCGTCACTTAATTTGGATCGTTTTCGCGTCCGTTCGAGTTTCGTCGTAATTAACCGAACAACGTAACCGTACAACCAAACGAACCGACATCCGTGATATTTACAAGCATATTTTGTATCCCCTATACTTTGAATACCTTATAGAGCCTTGAAAATGGCTTAACGGGGGTTAAAAGTGCCAAAAATCAGCTCTAACACGTGCAGGGACCAAAACTGTCAAAACTGAAACTTGTGCTGAACTGAAGGGAGGTCGCGGGCCGCGTAGCCCATCCCCTATTCTTACGCGGGATGCGAGAGAACCCCTAATGGCAGAAACTTGTTTTTCAGCTGCTGTTTTGCAAATCAGGCCCTTGTATGCAATTTCCATGTTTTGGGGAGCAAGTTAACACCTTCCCAAGTATGTTAGCTGGCTCATAACACATGTATCACAAGGATTTCTTGCTTGGTGGCCAAACAAACACATGGCATGATCTTGTTTCATCACCACAAGTATAAATAGCTTGGCCATTCTCTTGATTCATTGCTCATTTCTCATTTTGGAACTCTAAGTGGAGGAATCCCTGCAAAGGAACCACCTACCTGAGTTCTAAGATCATCCTTCTAGCCTTTGAACACCTTGTAAGTGTTCTTTCATGGCTTAGTAGTGATTTCAGCTATTTAGAGCTGAAAGTCAAACTGTTTGACCAACAGTTTGACTTTCGGTTTTGACCATCAATTGGTCAAGTCAAAGTTCAATTGAACTTTGCAACGTGATTGTAATCACGATGGTTATAATCCTTAGTGATTATACCTACTGATTACCACGTTGACTAGGTGTAGTGACGAGTCAAAGTTTCGGTCAAAATGCGTATTTACGCGCATTTTGCAACGGAACTACTTTTAGGTATCAAAACACTTTGTTTTGATACCAAATCAGTTTTCTAAGCTAGATAAACATGTTTTGACATGTTTAACTCGTCACTACTAGTTTAGTGCTTGTTTAGGGTCGTAAGTTAAGCGGTTTAAACAACCGCTTAGACTTTCGAACCCGACCCGTTTGGTCGATCCTTAGGATCCGACCAAGCATATTTAGTGATCGTAGTTGCATAGGGAATAACCTCTGAGGTTATACCTTATGATCACGTAGGTTGGTTAGTTATCCGTTAAGTAGTTTATATGCCCATAGAAAATGACCAAAATGCCCTTTTGAAGCATAAATTCATAATTTGCATATCTGATCAAGTTTTTGACATATAATCTGATTTAGTAACATGTTTAGGCATAATTGGGCATGTAAGACTTAACTTAGGACATAGATAACCATCCGACCTTAGGTTTACGCAAACGACGTGTTATAGTAGCTTAAACTACCGTAACGGGTCGAAACGGGTCAAAAGAACTTAGGTTAGCTTCCAAATCAGAATGTTAGCTCTATTAAATCATGCCATATGAGTTCAAATACTCATTTGATTTATAGAACATCATTCTATCCTATCTCCCGATTTAGGATCCGATTATTAACGTAGTTACCTATATTAGGTGCCTTGTTGATTCCGTGATCCTTGGAGCTTAATTTGGTCTTAATCCCAAGACTAATAAGCAATCCCAAGTGAGTACATAGTTCCCCTCTTTTACCGTTTTCAAATAATTTGTGGTGACACACATGTGCGTACTTGTTACTTTCTTGCTATTCATTGCTTTTGTGACATAAACATGCTAGTTTCACCTAGTACACATATAGTACATGATTTCCCCTTTGTGTTTTGCTAGGTATGTTTACTTAGCATGCTAGCACATTGATTTCATAAACATTTTTGCTATGTATGTTTACTTAGCATGCTAGCACATTGATTTCATGAACATTTCTACTAAGTATGTTTACTTAGCATACTTAGTACATGGTTTTCACATGCTACATTGGTTATGACATTTGGTATGTTAAATCGGGACAATAATACATTCATTAACATTGATCACGCCGCTCGATAGTATGTAATGGTACCATAGGACTTGACAAATCCCGTTTCCGACTTCCTAGGTTTGTTTGGAAGTTGGAAATGACAGAATCCGATATACATAATTTAGATAAACCTTTAATTTGTTTAAAGGTTTGTCGCCACAGTCGCAAGGCTTGAATGTATGTGATAAACATTACTGCATAAATGTTTGTAATCATAAAGCATTGTTTTCTGCAAAACATAACATTTGATTTAAACTTAGGTTTATTCAAAGATTTTTTTTGTACATTTTCCTCTAGGGTTGAGTAAATTCTTTTTATTCACCGTACATGACATTCGTTTTTCACATAGACATTATCATATAGTTTGAGTAGATACTTTCTACTTGCTATACATTACATTTGGATATACATGACACAATTTACACATAAACATTTTGACATTTGTTTCAAACATAACATTTTGTTGATTATTGATAAGTGACTTATATAACGAGGCTATGTGTAATGTCATAAAAGCATGGTGGATACGCCGCTGGTACATCCTATATATAAGTGCTTTTATTATATTACATATTGTAGCGTTATCTAAGCCACTTTGACAGGAACAAAGACATGATACATTTTATACAAAAGCACGACATTGTTTTACAAATCACATGTTTTATACAAATTCATTTCCACTTGGTTATTTATTTAACCATGCATATTTCTTTTATATCATATGAATTCTTATCGATTTTCACATGATTTTATAAAAGAAAATATTTTACAAGGTTCATGACTACTTTTTGTTAAACACTTCTTTTAACTGCAAGTCATGAATCCTGCATAAACAAAACCTATGTATCTTACAGGCATTTTTATGCTGATGTACCTATTTTCACATGTGTTACAGGTGCTAATGCATGATGATGTTTGTGCTTCACTTAGGCGGACTTGGGCCTTAGTGACTTAAGAGACAGTTAATTATGTTATGTTTCTGTTAAATTCCAAGACAATGTAAACTTTAATCTTAATAATACAAAACTTTAATTACCATGGTTGTTGAAACAATAATTCTTTTGCTCCACTCCTCGACGTTTCCACCGCGGTTTGTTGTTTTACGCGGTCGGGGTGTGACAGATTTCATCCCTATGCAGACTATTGCTTCCTCAGGCCAGACTATAACTGCAGACATGTCTTATCCTAGATACTCTTCTAGAATACCACCCTTAAGTTAACCAGGAGGTAACAGTTTCCATAATACATCTTTAGATACTAACTATGGTTATGTGCAGGATGCAGGGATCAATCAAGCCATGGCTAGGGAGTTGTAGAAGCTCAAGGATATGATATCTAACGTCCCGGGAATGGTCTAACCTATTCCTAAGATTCCGGACAGAAGCCATAGGATATCTCATTTTGCACCACCAATATGTAATGCAGAGATACCCAAGTGCTTCGAAACCCCCAATATGAAGTTGTATGATGGTATAACAGATCCGGATGAGCATGTAGCCCAACACAGAGAAAGAATGGAGAAAACCCCATTCCCGAAAGACTAAAAGAAGCTTGCATATGCAAGGGTTTCGGATTCACACTCACTGAATCTGCATTATAATGGATGCTAAGTCTACCTCCCTATTCTATTACATCATTTTCACATTTAGTTAATCTGTTTAGTAATCAGGTTTCTTGTAGTAGGACATTTGAGAGGTTACCTTGTGACCTGTGTAAAATTATCCAAGCCCGTGATGAATCCCTTTGCGATTATGTCACAAATTTGGAAGAGAATCCTTAGAGATTGTAACACCCCGAAAACGGGTTTGGTAATCAAACCCCGTTAATACTAAAAGACGGATAAAGCACTGTTAGTGGTAAAATTTACTTGGTGAATATTAGGAATTTTAAGTAAACAAACCTAATATTTATTAAAAAAGTTAAATAAAGGCCTATGGATAAATAAAGTTTATAAAAGGCCCGAGTTAACGGGACTTAAAATAAACTTAGTTGTAGATTCCCAGAATCCACTAGGATAACTAGGAATGCCAAACCTAGTTAATAAGTGGGAATATTGTTAAAAATAATTAGGTTGTGACCTAATTAATAACTAACCAAACATGAGGGACCAAAATGGGATAACTTGAAAATGGTTTTATTAAACTAAATAAAATAACACAACACACACACACACAAGAGTGTGTGTGGTGCGTGTTCTGGATCGACCAGGAAGGGCTCCAAGGAGCCAAAACCCTAACTCAACCAAATTCAACAATTTGAAGGTCGATTCTTGCCCCAAATCAATGCATGAACGCGAATTCGTGATCACCTTGATGTAGGGATCATAAGGTATGCCAAATTTCATTATTTAGTTCCATTTGAATTCTTGGTGAACATATGAAATCGAAAATTTGGCTTGCATGATTGAAGTTTAGATGAATTTAGGATGAAATCATGTCTAGGAGCAAACCCTAGACAATAATTTGTTGGATTAGTGTTCATAGATATGAAATCCACAACCATCCATTTATGTGTTAAATGGGTTTTGTAAAAATATGATGAACACTTGAATTAAGGTGTTAAATGGATGAACATTGATGTTGTAATGCTAGTTCTAGGTGTAGTTCATGTACACTAGACATGGAGGTTTGAATTTGATGATTTAAAACTTGGTTAAAACGATAACCATGAACTTGATAAAAGAAGTATACGAATTTCGCCCATAAGGTGTTCGATAAAATGCCTAAGTGAAATTGGGTACCTACTAGTTCATAGATAGAACTTGATTAGAATAAGTATTTGGATAAATGCCTAATGACATGGTGAAACGGGTTTCATCTATAGATGAAAACCCGTAGATTTTTGCGTAATGAAAGAATAATGTAACGTTAATAATTGAGAGCTAAGATAACTTAGTGTTAAAATAGTGTGAACTCGGAATAAATATTAGTTCAAGTGGTGGCCTAAGAATAGAGCCATCGAGTAAAGAGCGGAGCGCCAACATAAGTTTGTTATATTTAGTTGCTCAATTTCACATGCTAAAAGGCGGCTTGACTCTTAGAAAGTCAAACCGACCTATAATAGAGTTCGGTAAGAAAAGTAGTATAAAGTGTCATAAGGCGTAAAGATTACGATCTAGAACGACTAACCTAATCACCTTGTGAACACTATATGATAGTTTGACTCTTGACAAACAAGATGGAGGCTTGGGGAAGAAGCGGGTGAAACGGATCAGGTACGCGGAAAAGAGCATAACCGGATGCAAGGTAAGTATAGCTTACACTAGTCATATATTTTAGAATGTTCTTTTGTCATATTAATTACGAATAAGACAAATGCCTAATTGAGATATGGTGTTCCGGAGTGTAGCCATACGGAACAAGATAACCAAATAGGATAAGAAACCGTATTGATGGTTAAAAATGAGTTAAATCGGTAATTCGATCATATTATGAAGGATGAAACATGTACTTTTAAAGGTTACCATATAAGGTAAATCATGATAACCAATAAGGGTAAAATTGTAATTTGGTCACTCATTGACAATAATTGTTAGTTTTAAAAGATACTTATTTCGTAAGCCTTAATAGGCCAAAAAGGCGTTAAGATGTGGTTTATAATTAAAGCGACCGTGCGGTGTAAACTGGAGCGAGTCATGTAGACGAGATGGCAATAAGCTTCATCTCGCCAATATAATCGGTCATTTAGACCAAACAGGTCAAAAGGCGAAAATATCACTCTTTGACAATATCGACTAATGGTTTGTTGAGTTGTATGATTTCAGAGATAATTATTGAGTGGATATTTACATCGCTATTACTTAGCGGCTATTGAGGCAAGGTATTTAAATGGGTCAATATAATGGTCCGAGCCAGGTACGCATAATATAATAACTCTCATTTAAACGTAAGGTTAAATGAGAGTTAATCGGAGTCTAAAATAGATTTTGGTTACTTTAATAGGTAAACCGAATGTTACGAACGATGGTCATTACGTTTGAAAGGCCTAATGACTTCTCAAACAAAATCATAGTTAAAAGAGGACTTATGGGTCAAACATGTTTACAAAAGTCTCTCATCGTCAATGAAGGGCCAAAATGGACCAAAACGTCCATATAAGTTAAACTGAGCAAACAACCCTTAAAGGTTGTTTGGAAACGAGTTTTATGATTAGATAAATACTTAGGACAAGTATAGAAGTTGAAAGATGTAATACGTTAGTCAAATGGCTCTATTTGAGCCTTTGCCGTAAAATAATGAGTTGAGGGGTAAAACCCAGTTTATATAGATTACCATAGTAAACCCACCATAAATACAGTTGTGATGGAAAATTATATGATAAGAAATGTGGTAATGTAATGCTAGAAGCAATCGAAAACGATTTTAAGCTAGAAAGTGCTTAAATGCCCTTAACGGGTCAAAATAAGCACTTGAGCGTAAACGAGTTCTAATTACGTAAGAAACTCGTGACTTGAACCTAATATGATAAGAGATATTGAAATTATGAATTTCATGAGTTTAGGGAGCATACAAACCTGTTTTTGTTTGATTTATACATGAACGGGTCAAAACAGCAAAATGTGAAGAACATGCAGTAGCTACCGTAAGTTACGGTAGCTACCGTAACTTACGGTAGCAATGAAAGTTGTTACGGTGGTATTATACTGCCTTATAGCAGCCTCTGAAAGCCAAGTGACTACCGTAAGTTACGGTGGCGCCCAGTTATTTTTGTTAAGTTTTGTTTCGCGAATCCGTTTGAACACGTTTTAAACCACGTATGACTAAAATCATTTCATGTTTATGGAATGTAGGTTGCCTAGTAGTACCGGATGACGACTGAGCCCGATGAAGAACCGAACACGATCGAGATCAAAGCTTCCGCGAATAGTGTCGTCGTCACATTTTAAAACGGCGAATTAAATTACAAAATGTTAGAATGTTTTATTTAATAAAATGTTTAAACAAGCTCGTATTTTTAAGTGTATATTAAATCTTAATACACTATTATAATCGAAATTTATTGGTTAACCGATTAAAATGGATTAAGGGTCTTACAGAGATCCCAAATCTTGACATTGCGACTGCAGTTGAAGCATTCAAGATGGGATTGCAAAAGTATTCTCCATTTTATGATGATCTTGTAATGACCCCATGTAGGAATCTAGATGAAGTCAGGAACAGAGCCTTGAGGTTCATCAAACTAGAAGATGAAAAAAGAATCCAAGACAGGCTCGGTGATTCCACCAACCATGAGAACTATGATAAGAAGTAGGGATCCTTCTATAAGAATAACAGATCCAAGCCCTATTCAAAAACAAATAACCAAAACGCCCAGGTGGTGGAACAAGATGAAGACGCATAAGAATATCTTAAGATATCAAAATATTGCTTCTCCATTGATAATAGTGAACTAATGCTTGCTTTGCAGAATTTAGGTGAGAAGGCACGGTGGCCAAGGAAGAACGGAAGGTCAAACTCCATTAAGGATAAATCCAAACGGTGTGCATACCATCAGGACTTTGGACATTTAACAGATGAATGCATTAAACTAAGGAGGTAGATAGTGTTGGTATATTAATGTCTGTTAACTTCGTATTTATAGAGTCTTGTGTCTAGATAGGATTAATCAGTGCTCAGCAGGATAGAAAATAGGTTTTAGATGTAAAAAGGGTATTTCGCACGAAATAACAAGAGCTATTTCGTACGAAATAACACAAAGGTATTTCGCACGAAATCACCACCCCTATATATACATGAGCCTAGTTCATCATTTGTAACTTTCCGATTTCAGAGCCGAGGTGCTGCCAGTTTGTCAAACGATCTGTAAAAGCTTTGAAATCATTAATAAGAAGATAATTAGGGAGAATTCAGCTGTATCAAGTTAGAATCATTGATTCCGCCTTTGATTCTGACTCAAAACTCTTCTGAACGACTCATTCGGGTCATACGACGATCCAACAAGTGGTATCAGAGCTCAGGAGGAATAGTTCATACCGATTCAGCTTGTTTTCACTAGTTTTTCTCACTTTTACTCATTCTTTTCAAAATTAACGGAGTTTTTACGGTTAAAATGGACTAATTTTCACACATTACACGTGAAACATAGTTTTAATGAATCCTTGAAAGAATTGGACGTTAATTCGACGAAAAACCGGATCAATTTGACAAAATCTTGGCCGACAGTGTGACGTCGTCATCATTCCGTACGAAATCAACATTGTGATCTTCATTTCGCACGAAATCAACAGTCTGATCGTCATTTTGCACGAAATCAATTTGGTGGAACTTCATTTCGCACGAAATCAACACATTTCGCACGAAATCAACATATTGGACTTCATTTCGTACGAAATAGACTTCCATTTCGTACCAGAGGACTATTTCGCTTGAAGAGTGTGATTTCGTTTGACTATTCCGCACGAAATAGTCATTTCGCTTGAAAGATTACTGTCACGACCCCAGCCCCGGTTTGACCCGGTCAGGAGCCGCGGGACAGGAACCCGTGGGATTTATTAAATGATGCGACAGCGGTAGATTTTTAACAAGATCTTTTAAAACTTGAAATGCCAGATTATTTTATTTCATAATGCGGGATAAACCCCGTAATTTACAGTAGAGGAATTTCACAAGTAAATTCCCTGATTTATAAAACATGTTTATTTATTTTAACTGAGCCACCTCTTCACGCTGGTTAGTGCTCCGTAGCACGTTTCCTTGATTTACAGCAGGTCACCTGAAACATGTTTTAAAAATATTTTATCAGCGGGGAAATGCTGGTGAGTTATTCAAATTTGATAAAACAAAATATGGTTATAAATTACAGCATAAGAGCGATTACAATGGCTTCTATCTTATTTTTATCTGGCGCCGTGTCACCTGGTGACGATGGTCATACCACTATTGGGTCTTTCCCCAAGTAGTGACGTTTATCACTGTTAGGATTTATTAGCCTAACCCATGAGAAATTAGTAATGTGCACAATACCCCACTAGCCAGTGATTCAAGATAACCACGACTTAATCCCTGTAATTATAACTTTTGAAAATGGAGTATTGTAAAATACTTTTGATAAAAGAGAATGACTCACATTGCAGATTTAAGTGGACAGAGCTTAGCCTACTGATTAGCCTTGTTAACCTAGTTCAAATAACAATGCACACAAAACTAGGTTAGTAACTAATACAGCATTTACGATAACTCACGAGATTAAAACCCTCACAACGAATGACAAAGTGCTATACTTAAACATCCGTCGAATTCACGACTAATGACAAAGTATGGCCCTAATGTGGGTAGCACTTAAACATCCATTGGATAGTTTCAATCTATCAGACATTGAATCGTAGCCGCGATCGAGTTATTACCCTATTATTGCGGCAGCATTTCGTGATTGTGTGTGTTTTTATAGTAAACTGATGATATCTCAGCGTACAATTTGAGTTTTTACGTTGAACCAACGCAGGAAATCAAGTCCCACACCCTCTATTTATATCTTAAAAACAGCCCCCCTCGTGTGGCGCTAGGGGCTGTCGCGTGGCGCGAGGGGTACTACCTTATCATAGGGTAGCCCCGTGTCTTGGTAGGTTTGCTGAGTTGACCGATCATTCAAATTCTTTTTACACGTAAAACTGTCGAGATAATACTAACTAGGGTTTACCCCCCCCCCCCCTGAGTTTTAGGGGCCCTGATCCTGATTCCGATTGTTCTGAAAATTTTAGGGTTTATGCAGGATCACTTGGGGGTCTTAATTAAGGTTTCCTATTGTACAAAATATATTAAGGAATAATAATTTTGATGAGAGTTGTTACATTCTCCCCACCTTAATAAAAATCTCGTTCTCGAGATTTATTGAAAAAAGTAGGGATATTTTCGCTGCATCTCCGATTCCAGCTCCCATGTGTATTTAGATCCTCTTTTTGAATCCCATTTGACTTTGACTAATACTAGTCGCTTGTGTTTGAGAAACTTGATCTTTCTGTCTTCTATTTGTAATGGCTTCTCAACAAATTTTAGCTTTTCATTTACCTCTACATCTTGAAGAGGTACTACCTGTGATTCGTCTGATAAACATTTCTTGAGGTTGGATACATGAAATACGTCATGTACTCTAGCTAATTCTTCTGGTAGTTGTAAACGATAA